>CM067505.1:18429871-18667371 GCA_034509495.1 Acestrorhynchus altus
GTGTAGTCTTGAGGCGTATAAAACCTCACTAACATTCTTGATGCTGAACCAGTATTTTGGAGCTGAAATTGCAATAATTGAGTTATTTGTAATGATTAGACTGACAAAGATATTTATAATTAATACATTCTTCAAAATAAATAAAACAATGTATTATTTATGTTATTTATGCATGTATTAGTATTATTCCGTTTCAAGACTTTTATTCTGAAATTCTGAAAAACAACAAAACAAAAAAAACAATCTGAGCAAGTGCAAAGTAAGAACAAATAACACCTCCTTTCTCATTTTCATTTATAATCTAATACTTGGGTCAGTGACATAACTAACCTCTGATCAGTGAGAGTCTGTATGCAGGTTGAACATGTTCTGTTCACGTGAACAGAGCAGTAAAGATGCACTGGAAGGCTTCTTTGGCATTTAAACTGGGATTTACTTCAGTTGAAAGCTAATGAATGTTCGCTGTTTTCCACGCTGGAGTGCTCGCCGATGTTTCATCACACAATGATGAAGACTCTGATTACTCTGCCCCTGAGATATAAACCTCAGATTACTAGCATGTAAAATGTGGATCTCAGGTTCATTATTTTTTATACTGATTTCATTTGAAGGATAAGTGGGTTTATTCGTTCTCCTGTAAAGTTTTTATTTTGGAAATACAAGGTTTTTATGTGACAGTGCGGATTTTTGTCCCCACAACTTAACAAAATAAGAATAGCATTGTGCTACTTGCATGATTCTATTAAATGAGAATGAACAAAAGATTCATATTTTTCATTTTCATTTAAAGAAAATATTAGGCCATTCCTGGCCCTCAGCATTCCCCTTTGGTGTGGACCCTGGAGACAAAATGGTACAGTGGTATACAGAGTGCACAGACACCAAAACAACCCAGTTTTGTTATATGTGACCTTTGATACTATGATATATTTCAACAATATTGCATTGCAGACACTGCATTATATCAATACTACCTAGTGCTCTCCATTCACTTCTCCAGCTCCTGGGGAGCAGTGTGTGAGAACCCATGAACCCATCTGAGCTGTAATCCCAGTAAAGAGCTTCGGTCTCCAGATTTAATAGCCATTAGCTCACTGTGGCCTTCACTATTAAAGCTGTTCACCACAGAGCCCTCTGTCCACCCACACTCAAGACTGACCGCATGCAGCTCTACACTTATCCCTCCTTCCCTCTATAATCCTCCAACCTCACATGCTCTCCCTCTCCCTTTCCCTCTGTCTCCCCACCCGTTTCCATGACGATGCTCTCTGCATTGCACCAAGATTTGCGAGTGCCAGGCTCATGTGCCTCCTCTGTTTCCCCAACTCCTTCGTCAACATCACCATCATCATCATCATCATCATCATCATCATCGTCACTTCTTCACATTCTCACTATCTCCATTTCTCTTCATGTCCTTGCCTTTTTCCTCTCACCCTCTTACTTGATCCCACTATTCTTTTTCTTTCTTTCTCTTTCTTTCTTTCTTTCTTTCTTTCTTTCTTTCTTTCTTTCTTTCTTTCTTTGTCCTTCTTTTGATCTTCCCTAACCCCTTTATTCTCCCTCCTATTCCTCCTTCCTCCCATTCTCTTTGTTCCTCTTCTCTCCATTGTTCTCCTCTCTTCCACCTTTTAATTGTCTTTCTCCTCTCACTTCTCTCTTTTAGTCCCTATTCCTTAATCACCTTTCTCTACTTCTCTCTCACTTTCTCCCTCTCTTTATTTAACTGTCTTCTCACCCCCCTCTTTCTCTCTCTCTTCTCTTCTCTCTCTCAATCACTTTCTCTTTCTAAGTTTCCCTCTTTCTCTATTGACGTATCTATTGGAAGTCTACTCTTTGTTTCTCCCAGTCATCTCCCTCTACGTGCATCTATCTCTCTCTCTCTCTCTCTCTCTCTCTCTCTCTCTCTCTCTCTCTCTCTCTCTCTCTCTCTCTCATAAGCTGCCACTGTTGCATGGCTGACTATGTAGCAGGTCAAAAAGAGTATTGCCTGAAATTTGTTAATAGATAACAGTGTCACCAACTATAAAATGGTGGATAAACTACATTCATGATAACAAGAAAACAGAGAATGTTTAAGTGTCACTTTCAATTACTCTGTAGGAAAAGATTGTATTATAAGATACTAATTGTGTTTTTTCATGTTGTTTTATTTTGCACACCAGCATGCAGCTAAAATGACCGCATTTTGTAATTGGGGAGAGCAGGACCTATACTGTAGTAAGCGGTTTTCTTCCTGTTGACATTTAGATAGTATTAATTAAAGCTCTTCTTCTGTGCCTCAGTGATAGGTAATGTCATCCCCGGAGGAGAGGGGTGGGGGTGGGGTCTGCAGGCCAGTCCGCTATCCTCTGTTGGGCAAAAGCGTTTCAATAATTCATTTGTGCACCTACAATGTGAAGGAGGCTGTGTGTGCATACATGTGAATATTGTTTGTGTTTAATGTGTAGTTGTAAATGGTGGGGGGGGGACGACAATATGTTTTTTCTCTGTATGTATGTTTATATTTGCAATTTGTGCAATTAAATATATACACTCTTCTGCAAATGTTGACACTCTTGGCAAAATACATATTTATGGGTGCACAAACACTGTAAACACAGACTCCATAGCTAATCAAACAATGTTTTCAGCAAACCCTGATGCACACTCTCATAATACTATCTAAAAATCAGAAAATGTAAATAATCAATGCCCACAAAGCAGGAGAAGGCCATTTCAATTACACTCAGTGACAACAGTGTTAGTGAGTTAAGGATGTTGGATGATGACCACCTCAACTCCCCAATTCATCTCAATAGCATGAGATGAAGAACCATCATCCCATAGGTTTTATACTCCTCTGTCTGGCAATAGAGTTTCAGTTTTACCTGCTCCAGAGACTCGTTTTCAGGCAATACGTCTCTACAAGGACTAAACAATATAAACAGCCTTCTGGGTGATTCTGGGTAAATGTGTGTGTGTGTTTTCATAGATAAGTGTGCTCACCCAATGTATATCTCTGTTCCTATACGCATGTGTGTAGGTGCAGTTTTGTGTTTGTGTGCTTGGTGTGTGTGCGTCTATGCATGTTTATACACGTGTGTCGGGTGGATCTGTGTACGTCTGTGTACGTAAGCCTACGTCACAGTGTGTTAGAGGTGCAGTATTTCAGTCTGCGGTGTGATTGTATGGTTATATAAGACCGAAAGGTTTCATCCCTTTTGCTTGCTCGTTCATTCACGAGAGAGAGAGAGAGAGAGCGAGAGAGTGAGTGTTACCCACCCATCCAAAACACTTAATGTTATTTATTTGATTTATTCTTGCTTCTCTTACAAATGTGCTCTTTTATAGTAAAAATATAATTCAACTCAGTTGCAAATAGTAGAACTAATTGAAAAAAAAAACCAATATTAATCAAAATAAACAAAATGCTAAAATAATATTCGGAAATAATATTCAAAAGGAAGAAAAGTTTTCAATATAGCCCTCATCCAAATACTGAATATTTCCTTGTGGATGTTAAATAATTCCCAGAATCAAATCAAATAAAATCAAACTTATTTGTATAGCACTTTTTACAACTGATGTCACAAAGCAGCTTCACATCCTCAGAGCTCGAGGAAGCTTGGGAGGAACCAGGCTCACAAGGCGGGGACCCATCCTCCTCAGGTCAAACTACACACAAATTACTGATACGTGGACAATGGGCCACCACATGTCTATGGTAATGCTCAGGTATACTGGAGTAATGACAATGGTTTGATGTCAGTCATAACACAATAGCAGATAATTAGGGTCCATTTAATTTTCATAGTTAGTGATGTCAAGTGGACAACCAGTCCAAGCCTAGTAGTAGTAGGAAGGGTTGGTGGGGAGCCTGGGGTCCATCTCAGACAAAGTGGCAGGGGAGCAAATCTCAGCCTCTGGAGGCGTGGCAGGGGACCCTGAGGTCAGCCTATGGAGGGGTGGCAGGGGTGTCTGAGGTCAGCATCTGAAGAGGTGGCAGGGGAGCTAAAAGGTAGGCTGGGATGATGGGCCATCATTAACTTAGTAGAAACTAAAACCCTGTTCCCACCTGGCATTAACGTGTCCTTGGTGATCAAATCACAAATGATTGCTGGCATTTTAAATGTGTCTCTGGTGACCAATTGAATGGCATTAATGTCATCACTCTCCCGCAGGTTTTTTTTACATTGAAATTACTAGTGAACAATCACATCAACCACATCAATGTCCCAGCTGGACATCATAGGTTGGGCTAACAGACCACATGATGGAAAAATCTCAAACACGCCATACTGAAACATGGCTAGAGCAAAGACTCCTAAGCCATTTCGGTGTGAAAACAAAAGCAGCAGAAGAATGACAGCAGGAATGTGTGCCCCTCCTCAAGTGGAAATGGTGTGAGAAATCTTATAACAAGAAGTTAGCTGCTGTGTCCGAGCTGGGGACCAGGCACTTTCCTCAAAGTGTGTTGGCTGCCCAGCAATTATGTAATGGTGGAAGTACGAAAAGAGGCTGTAGCTGGCTTCATATGCATTGGAGGAAGCATGTGCTTGTCTTCACCCTCGTAGTGTTGAGAACATCATATGTGATAGAGTTAGTCACCTCCAAACTGGGGATCAAAAAATATTGAATACATAGTAGATCCTGAATAATTCATAGCAGAAACTGAATTATTCATAGATGGTCCTGGATGATTTATAGTAAACACTGAATTACTCAAAGTAGATTCTGAATATTTCATAGCAGACACTGAATAATATCCTGAATGATTCATATCAAATATTGAATAATTCATTAAATAATATATATTTACTGAATAATTCAGTAAATAATGAATCATTCACAGGAGTTAATATAATAAACATAGAGACTACTGTAATAATTGAATAATAAGGCTTGTGATTGTGGGGTTAAATGTTATGAATCAGAAGGCAGTGTTTGTTTTTGTATAAATCTGTTCACAGACAGTGATTAAGCCACTGAAGTTCAGCTCTGTGTCTTGTTCAGTATAATATAGATTACCGTTTTAGTGCCAAGTGTCTCTCAGCTGCGCACACTGTGCATAGCAACAGTAACCAAGCAGTCATTTATGGAAGCAAGGAGCCCACAGTTCAGCCAGCAAACCCACCCATTCCCAATTTGGATTTCAGGAAGGATGCATCATTTGTGATAAAAAAAAATCAGCTCCTAAAGTGGCTGCTAAAGAGTGCAGTACTGACTGATGAATTTTGCTGCCTGTCACTGTAAAAGTGGGAGCACACGTTTATGTATGTGTGTGTGTGTGTGTGTGTGTTGTCCTGCAGTACTCTGATTTATACTGCTAAACCTTTCATCTTCAAAGATAACGATCCAGTGGCATTAAAGAAGAGCTCTCATGGCCATATAGAGAACACACTCAGCCAAACCTCTTTCATGTGCGCGGACACACACACACACACACACACAGTGACTGGATTTACCTCAGGTCACACAGTGCAGGTGAGGAGCTGCTATAATACCAGATAACACAGCTATGGATATGAATAATTATCAGTAATAAACACAGTACAATGGCGGCAGCCTCTTTCAGTATCGAGTGACAGTGCAAATGCTTGGGGTTAAGCATGCAAGATAAGTCATCTTAGAAGAAAATCTCTAGGCTGTTCTTATGAGTAATAATAGTTCATGTGTTTTAACAATGTGGGAACAAATATGTTGTTGCATTTGTGACTGTGTCAACCTTTCCAGCGCTCTCATTATCATTAATCTCACTAATATTACTCTCCTTATGATTACCTATGATTACTCTCATTATAATTACTCTCACTGCATTACTCTCATTAAGATTACTCTCACTATGTTTATTCTCACTACAATTACTCTGATTACAATTATTCTCACTAAGATTACAATTATTCTTACTATGATTACTCTCATTACAATTACTTATTATGATTATTCTCATTATGATTACTCTTATTATGACTACGATTACTCATAATACGATTACTTATCATGATTATTCTCACTAAGATTCCTCTTACTATGCTCTTCTGATTACTCATTGCGATTCCTCTCATTACGATTACTCTCACCATGATTACTATCATTAGGATTGCTCTCATTAGGATTACTCCCATTATGGTTATTCATATTACAATTACTCTCACTACTCATTATTAGCCCTGCCCATTCCTTATCCAGTTCCAGGTGTGTCAAATGTTGTCTTGTTATTTAACACCCTCTGTTTCAGTCTGTCCTTGTCAGTCCTTTGTTGCATTGTTTGGTGATTGTCAATATGTTTCTATGCGGTTTGTTTTCACATCTAATTCCCAGAGTTGATGTCATTCTGTTTGTATCCCATTTGTTTTTTTCATTATTAAATCCAAAACCCCTACACATACATTTGCCTCCCTAGTTTGCCTTTGTCTGCTCTGCGCAAACACAATCCTTACAAATCACTATTATTGGATGGTTTTGCTTTTGGAGATATGCAATCTAGTAGCTATGTAATTCACTGTGTGGTATGAATATTCTTTCATGCAATTTGTATTTGCTTTGTACATAATGCTGAGCTAATTCTATATAGGGAATGTGCTATAAATAAACATAAACTACACTAAACTAAATGAAATTAAAAACTACACACACTTGGATATTTACTGTTGGTCTCAACATCCGTAATTCCACTTTGACCCTTCTGGCTAGTTGCTATGCCCATGCTTTGGGCTTAATGCTGTATTTTGAAGGCTCTCCAGCCCTGGCACTGACAACACAACCAGCTCAATCCATGCTGTCCATCTGCAGAGAGCAGGCAAACTTACCTCCCCTCCCCTGACCTGTGTGAGAAACTCTTAAAGAGGCAGGAAATCTACGACCAAGTCAATCAAGTGTCACTGGCACAGAAACCAAACTGCAAATCTGTTCACTTTCAAGCTGCCATGGTGCACTGTCCCCAAACAGGGGTTTATAGTTCAGCCACTGAAAACCACTTTTATTTAAATTACAAAAACAATCCCAGCATTAGGCTTTTTACCATAAGAGTCTGTTTCCTGGACATGGATCAAGTATAGTTTGACAGTAAACTTTATTGATTATACCAGTTTCAACATTAAAAGTTTAATTTAGCCAAGGTTTAAGATTAATCAGAGACTGGAAAACCAGCTAAGCTATTTGATAATCAAAACTAAGCTATTTGATAATCCATTATGCATGTTCCCCAAGTGTATCCATTGGTTTAAAGACCAGATTTTTATACAATCAGAATTATAACATTAGAATGTAAAAATAACACCTTGTTTTTATCTGTTAAATCTGGGTTGAGTACTGTCGAGTGCTGTCATCACTAAATGGGGATACAAGGGGTTTATCATGTTTATCAGTTTTCTTTTCATTGTAACATGACACTGTAAATATAATATTGATCAATCAAGGTTAGACAAACAGCACACACACACACACACACATATATATATATATATATATATAATTTTGCTCTTTTAAAATCTGGTTGCTGATGACAAGCAAAATGACCCAAAATTCTAATCTGCAATCCTTGGACCATAGAATGCTGAGCCACTCTGAGACCTTATAATACATTTATGATTAATCTATGCATAGATACCTCCTATACATATACTGCACTACTCCAGCCTTAATGTAATCTAACTTTGGAGGTCTTGTTTGTAGCCATGTGTTCAAGTTACCCAGCAATGTGGAGGCTCTACTTTAACTTGGCTAGCTCTCTCCATTAAAATTGTGCTCTATTACAGCCAACAAAAGAGGGAAGTTCAAATAATATAGGACTGAATTATGTGACTTTTACACACAAATCAAACACACTGTGAATAAGTTATTTTAATGGTATAGACACAGGTTTAATGAGGAATCTGGAGGAACTGCAAAAAATCTGAAATCTCAAGATGATGTTGCTATAGGAACATGAGAAAATGAGTTAAGGTGCATTATACTGGAACCTGTTCAAATACATAAGTCCATGTTAGGTAAGGATTTGGACTGTATATTGCTCAAAGTGTTTTTTGGTTTATCTTCTCTTGTGAGAACAGATCATTACTGCAGACCCGCCTGAAATGAAGCAGTATCTAAATGTCAGCTGGCATTAGGGGATGCTTCAGGGCAGGTGGGATGAAGTAATGGTCCATAGGCAGGGAGAAGAGGGGGATTTCGCTAGAGATGATTGAGTTATGAGAGATAATTACCTAGTGGTTAATTACAGCAGAATGGCAGGCCAAATCTACATCTGTGCACAGCTACTGCAAACTGTTTCTGAGAAACAATACATCTTTTGTAAGACACAAATAAAGAGATTTTAAGAGTTTATGCACAACTATACTGTGCTAAACCAATAAGAGTTCATGGGCAAGACTCTTAATACTACTCTGGCCCACCTCTGTAATATGAGTAACCTTGTAAGTCACTCTGGATAAGAATTTCAGCTAAATGCCATGAAATAAATGTATAATATAATATGTATAGGATCTGAATCTAGCTATGGATACAATTTTCAGTCACTGCTCAATGCTGTGTGCCACAAGAACATACAACATTAGTATTGGTATGTTCAGGCAAAACATTAAAAATAAAAAGGTAGAGTGGGCTTCAACATATTATTATGTTAAAAGATTAAGAATTCATTTCAGTGCATCACTAATTTACTTTTTTCTTGTTTCAATTTTACCCCAATTTGGAAATTGCCCAAACACATTAGGACTCTCTCAATCTCTCTATCACAAACAACGCTCCAATCAGTATCACACTGTATGTAATGCTCCTCCTCTGCTGCGTTCCCTTCATTGGCTCCCTGTAGCTGCTCGCATCAGATTCAAAACCTTGATGCTGACCAACAAAGCCAAAAATGGACCAGCCCCTCCATACATGATGGCACCCACCATCCCTCAAAACGCAAGGAAAACATGCATCCAGACTCTTTTCTGTTCTGGCACCAAAATGGTGGAACGAACTTCCCCTGGGAGTCCGAACAGCTGAGTCCCTCACTGTCTTCAAACGCAGACTGCAGACTCATTTGTTTCAAGAGTACTTAACTCCATAAAGACATTTGTTTCAACAGGATCTAAACGTGAGGAATCTCTGGATTCTAGCCTCGGCTACTAGCTAAAGATATTCTGAGTGAACAGCAAAGCAATTTTGTAAGTCGCTTTGGATAAGGGCGTCTGCTAAATGCCATAAATGTAAATGTAAATGTAAATGTAATGCGGGGAGTGAGCACCATCTCCCCACCCAGGGAGAGTATGGCCAATTGAGTCTCTCAGACTCTGATGGCTGATGGCAATCAGCATGACCTGGAATTTGAGCCTATGATCCTGTCCTCAGATTATAGTGGTAGAGCCCCACTCACAGCCCAGAAAAAATATTTGACAAAAGATAATAGCACAATGGGCCGACATCTGATCCACTGCTTGTTATGATGCAGTTTTAATATGACTGGTGTTTGTCATTTACAGGCTCACTATAACTGGAATAAATCTTTATTTAATGAGTCATGCAGTTGTTCAGCTTTCTAGTACCGATGCTGTCTGAAAATATTCAACCTACTGACCGTCCAAATGTGTCAGTATAAATGTAGGTGATGATCAAAGCTGAGCACTCTAACCTTGCTGACGAAACACTACGTTTGCTGAGGAAACACTCAAATTACTTTCCCACCAGATCTGCTGAGAGCATGTGGTGTGTGGTGAAGTTTAAATAAAGACCAGAGAAATAAGGGTGATATGAGAGAAAAGGTGAAGGGCAGATGATGGAGAGAAATGAGTTGTGTGTGGAGGAGAGAGAGAGGTGAAATGGAGTGCTGTTTTGGCTTCTCTGTGTCTCAGCATCCCTCACATATGGTAGACTGTGGGAGCTCCAGTGCAGTGTTGGAGCACAATTCACTTTCTTTGTGTGTGTGTGTGTGTGTGTGTGTGTGTGTGTGTGTGTGTGTGTGTGTGTGTGTGCGTGCGCAGTTGTATATGTTGAATCTCTGCAGTGTGAAGTGTGTGCACGTGCCATATTCCCCCTCCTCCCAAGACACTGTAGCTCTGATAATCCCTGCACTGTCACACACTCACACACACTCTCTATCTCTCTCTCTCGCTCACACACACACACACAACCCAGCATCACTAAGACCATCCACTGAAGATTCTGTCTACACCTCACTTCAGCTTCTTTAAGAAATATTGTCACATAACATAGTGCACACAGATTTACACATGTGACATGCATTACTGTATGCAAAGTTTCTGTGCTAGTTCTCTTAGACATCAGTGCAGCATTCGATTCTACTGCTCATACTATCTTATTCAAAGTGTGGCATAAGAGGCACTGAAATGGTTTCGCTCTTATTTTTCAAATTGTAGTGTCTGCTGGAGGTAGGATGTCTGCATCAGCATCTCTTACCAGTGGGGTGCCACAGGGTTCTATTTTAGGTCCTGTTTTATTTGCTCTGTTCACGCTCCCCCTGGGAAACCTCATGTGCAGTTTTAATGTTTTCATTTTTTATGCTGATGATACTTCATGATATTTATACTGAGCTAAAAACCAAATTTACACTGGGAGACTGGTCGATCTTACCAATTGTGTCACAGCTATTGAAGTCAGGATGAACGGGGACAAGACAAAAGACTTTATTGTGGGCCCAGAGAATGTGTCTAAAAGGGTGCAGTTAGATCTTCATCATACTGAAATCTGGGTGGGATTTTTGATTCCCAACTAAATTTTGCAAAAGTGCTGACCTTTTTGGACCCTGAGAAACTCACTCATGACTTTGTCTCCACCCAGTTGGACTATTTGGCCTTGTTCACCTGTCTGAGTCAGAGAGACGTTTCTCGACTGCAGCTTGTAATTTTAACTAGCACAAAACTTATAATATTACTGGATACTATTACTCCAGTGCTGGCCTCCCTTTGCTGGTGAGATATAGAATTAATTTTAAAATTTTATGTCCATTTATATGTCCATTTAATAATGTAAGATCTCTGAGGTCCTCCAACCAAGGATTACTGACTGTTCCATGAACGAAACTGAAGCTAAAGGGTTACCAGGCTTTTGGCAGTGTATGCTCCCAGACTGTTCAATGATTTACCTACTGACTCTCAGCATCGGTTCATGTTTTTAAGAAAAGATTAAAGACTTACTTTTACTCTCTTTCTTTTAGTAGTAAAAAAGTTTAAAATTATGTGGTTTGGATTATTGTTTTTATTTTTGTAGGCATTTATCTATTTTAGTTTTTGTCTGTAAAATGAGCTGCTCTGGAAAAGTGCTATATGAATAAAGATTACCTACTTACATCAATAGTTTAGTAAGATATATAAAAGGGGGTGTGGCTTTCATATTTAATATAATTAGAGATTATTATTATTATTTAAAATGAGTTTAAGTAAATGAACTGCGGCAATGTAGACTTGAGGGTGGGGCAACGTATGGCAAAAAGGATGCTAGAAGTGGTGAGGAAGGCAGGGAAGGAATGTAGATCGCAGGAAGGAAAAGGAAAGGAGTGGATTGTGGAAATGCTTGATGCACTACCAGTCAGTCCCGTAAGTTGAGAGGGTTGATGGAGCAGCAGCCTGGAGGATTAGTTCCTGGGAGATGAGAATGAGCTGTGTGAGTCAGGTTGTAAGGGACATACGGTGTCCGTAAATGGTGGTGTTTGAGTGGGTTCGAGAATGAGAAAGGGTCGATGGTAGAACCCTCTGAAACTCCCTTGGCCGACAGACAAGAGACAATGTCAGGTCTCATTTCAGCTGAATGGAGATTGGTAGAAGAGCAGGAAGAACCAAGTGAGGTGACAAGACCCAGAGAGAACCCATCCAGAATACCATCCAGTAGGCAGTAGACAGAAGCAGGGTCAGGATGTTGGGAGAAGCACACAGCCAGTCTGGGCATGCCAACTGGGATGGAAGATAACCTAACAGTCAGCTGCAACCGAAACTAGACAGGAGGGAGCTGCAAGGCGAGGAGAAAATCGCAGCCATCCAGGTAGAAGAAAAGGCTTGTGCGCCTGTCACAGAGCACAGACTGGTGAGAGCCACTTGGGGCATTTTAACTACGCTATGCACATCATTCTTCAGGGCGGTTCACCTCCTTCATCTCGCATCCCATCTCTGTTCCTCTGTCTCATGTTATTTCAGCTCTCCTCGCTCAATTATGCCTGACCTTCTGAACTGCCTTTCTGGCTGCTTCTCCTCAAACAGTGGAACAGCATTTCTCTCTTTCATTACGATGCACTACTTCTACCACGAGGAAGGGGCCGAAGGGTCAGCAGGTGGTGCAGAAAGGGAGGCCATGAGCGATCAGACCAAGGAAGGGTAGGAGGTATTCCCACAGAGCAGTGAAGCAGCAAGAGCAGCTGAAGGGCGCAGCAGGTAGGTAATGCCCATAACCGTACCCTGTAGGATCCTCAGGTTAAGACCTGAGTGGATGAGAGGAAAGCCCAAAGGCAAATGCTATGGGGAGATGAGGAGGGGAAAAAAGGGGGGGGGTGATAAAGAGCAGCATCGGCAGCATCTCTAGGCAGCCAGGCCCACGGTGACACCCGTGGATGTAGCAGCAGGCACAAAACTGGCAGAAGAACAGGGAAAGGGATGAAGCAGTGAGGGTGGGATGAAGGGGGGGGTTGATGGCGTGGTCTCCTTTTCCTTGTTTCATATTTCATATTTTTTCTTGTTTGTCTATGTCGGTTTTGCCTACACTAAGTACGGACACCAGAACTTTTTGGACATTGGGAAACAGCACCAAATGTCGCTTTCGCTTGACCGTCATTACATGCGTAACATCCCAGATGACATAGCGAGATTGCGGTCAGGTCTAGGAGGTGGCACAGACGGAGAAGGGAGAGGAAGCAGAAGCGGGGCCGCAGATCCGGTGCTATGTTAAGGCTAAGGAATCAACCACACAAGCCAACTCTACTGAGCCTGTGTCTCTCCAATGCCAGATACTCACTGGAAATTATGTTCATGAATGCTGTGATTTGATTATTTCTGATACCTGGCTTCACCCTGGCATTCCCGATACGAGCATGCAGTTAGCAGGCTGCACTCTGTTATGCTGGGGGAGGACCGGAGAATTCGCTAAGCATCTAGGAAGGGCGCTCTGCATTATGTCCTACCAAGAGAGCTAACAATAGTGATCATAACGGCTGTATATATTCCACCCAATGCCAATGTAAACACAGCACTCTCTCTCCTGCTGAACAGCATAATATGATTTAATATGAGAGCTATTAAATGGTCTACAGCTGAAAAATCATTTCCTTACAGATGGTGCCATTCATATCAATGATTATTTAGTCCAAGATACTTAAGTTTTGAAAAAAAAAAAAAGGATATAGAGATGCATGTTAATTATTAAGTTATATAGTTATTTTACTTAACTGACTCTAAATATGTCCACACTGGTATCGCTGCGATGTTGGTAACATGGGCCTAATTAAATGATAAGTGTACTTCTTACAGTGATTTGAAAGTATTAAAATGAAAATCAACTTGAACAAAAGAGAAAAATCTCACTGCCATTGAGATTTGAAATGGGTAATTGATATTTATGAGTTGTCCATATTAGTGACACCTCTTTGAAATGTAACTGATTATTCAATTTCAACAATAATCAAGTAAAGTACACATCTATCAAGTGTAATAACAATGTCCAGTCACTTAAGTGTTCTAAACTCCTGGGAATAAGCACACAGAGTGGAGTACAAAGCACTACTTGATTACTCTATGACAAACAGAGATAATCAAGAGTGCCACTCATCTGCCCTCCATATGATGGAGAGAACGCCACTTACTACTCTCTGTACCATACCGATCAGGCGCTCTCAGTAACAGCACCATAGAGACTTCAGGGCCACATCACAGCACTCTGTCAGCCATCAGAAGCAGCCGACCCAGCCTTTCAACTTATCAGCTCTGCATCAGCATCTCAGCTCCACAGAGATTCAGTTACCAGCTTAGAGACACGCTGAAACCAGACAGACCACAGACACAACATTGGCCCCACAAAAAACTGGACTTTGGAAACCACTGCATACAGACATGTCTTAATATTGATTTACAGATTGGTTCAAGACATAATGGAATAAACAGAAGATTTACAGTGCTGTTCAAAAGGCTTATCTTCAATACCCAATAATCACATAACTAATGTATTATATTAAAGGTTTAAGATGCTTTTATTAGTTTTCTATTTACATTTATAGATGTTATTACACTACTGAGAAATTATTACAGTATTCAATGCTACAGGGTCAAAATGAGGTGGAAATTAAATTTGGAAGGTATTAGACTGGGAGAAGGGGTTTGCGCTTATGTACAATTATTTGAGCTGATGATATCTGAATCTGCAATTGTTTCGAAATGGCTCCAAGAGACATTCATGACAGGTGTAAATCGCTGATACTTCTTCTCAAATCTGCACTGAGCACTAAACCTAGAGGATAAAACTGCTGATTGTCTATGTATATTTTTAGAATATATTAACTGTTCATTCTTAAGAATTTAATATTCAGTTATATCTCCAGACATTACGATATCTGCTTGACAGTATCAACCAGACAGTGGAGCTCAAAAATGGACTGTCTGATCCAAAATGGTGGCCTAATTCTCTTGTCGGCCATAAAAAATTATTTTCTGAATTTAAAGCAACAGTATGCAAGAAACTGTAATTCTGGCTCCAGGACTCCCCCTAAAGTGAGGAAGGAGTATTTGTGCTTTAATTAAAAAAATAAAAAATTGCATAACATATTGTGTCTCATTATAATGATTTATTGCAAAAACAGCTCACACAACGTCCGATACATACATTATCAAATATTCCAGCTGTAGCAACAATGTGAACAACACCAACATCTCTGTAATCTTTGTGTTGACTACATTTTTCAGTCATATATATTTCATGACAAATTTATTTCTAACTTTTATTCATTTTACAAATAAAAGTGTAGAATTCTTCAGTCATCGTGTAGTGCCAGTTTGACTCTCTTCTACAGTGTTTATCTTTTACCAAGCACCTTATTGGACAGTGAAATTTCACCAGCTCAATTTTTCCAACACAATGCCTGGAAAAAGGTATTCGTAAGTGTCAAGTATTAAAAACTAATAAGAAAGACTTCATGTTCATGTGAATCCCGAGAATAAGATGCCACACTTCAAATTCCCCATATTTAACATTTCTTAGAACCCCTTCAAATCGTGCTGCAGTGACACTACTGAAACTCAAACATTACTGCGTGCTTACACTTGACAAATGCATTTGAGGTGTCTGTTTACCAGGCAACACTTCACAAATTGTCCACAGCCAAAAATCACACAAAAAACACAGGCCATTAATATCGGATGCTCATACCTCGGGATGAGGCCCTCAATGATTCTTCCAAAGTGTTTGAGGAAATAAACCACATTTTCAGAAACATATCCATATATAGAGAAAGGGAGTAAGTCACTGATGTGTGTGGAGGCACAGTGCATCACTTACATGAGGTCAAATTTTGTCCAGGAGCATTTGCATTTTAGCACTCCTTCCAAAGACTTGAAAGTGAATCACAAATGAGATAAGCGGGGATGATTCAGGTTTGCAATCGATAGCCCATCATAACATACTCATTTTGCTCTGCCATAGGCTACTGTGTTGCCAAGCTTTATATTCTCCTAGACAACTCAAACATACCATTACAACAATTTTCCAGCAATTATAAGAGGAGCACTCAACACAAGATATTCCAGATGTTCCAAAGCATAGATATACAGAAGAAATACATTCCTCTTTCTCCAAATGTACAACTATAAAAATGGACAAATGTATGTCACATTGCTAAAATACAGTATCAACTATCTTTATGTACTTTGGTCGAGAGAAAATTACAAAGTCAAAAATGTTTCAGTGGCGGAGAATGGAAACAGACATCTGCAGCATTTAATGCTTCTTGAAGTTAGATATGATACTTTTGCTGATGTGTGTTATTTGTATAAATATCAAGCAAAAAGTATCTTATCTCCAAAATATCAACTTTACAGGAGAATGAAAAAATACCTAACTTTCAATGGACGTCAATGTATGTAGATTTTTAGAGTATTTTTAAGTCTATTGGTCCTGCACTAGAACTGTCATTGAACAGGCTCCTCTGGTAGCTGATGATGATGTACAGATGGTGACTGGCATCATCCATAATGTCCAGTAGTTTGCTCATAGTCCTCTTCTCTGCCACCATCACCGGAGAGTCCAGCTTTATTCCAACCACAGAGACAACCCACCTGATAATTGTGTCTTTCTAGGATATATTGCCCCCCCCCCAGCACACCGCACTGTAGAACAGGACTCTGGCGATGACAGACTGATAAAACATCCACAGGAAATTAAAAGGACCGCAACCTCCAAGTCCAATCCTTGTTGTCCAGCCACAGCCCAAGGTACTTGTAGGAATCCACAATCTCCACCTCAACTCTCTTGAACAGAATTGGTTGTGACTTGCGTCTGGACCTCCAAAAGTCAATGACCAGCTCACTGGTTTTCGAGGTGTTGAGCTACAGATGGTTCCTGTGGCACCAAGCAGCAAAGTCCCACCAGGCTCCTACACTCCTCCTCTCAATCATACACTCCACGATGGCTGTGTCATCAGCAAACAGAGTAGTCTACTGTGCACAGGGTGAATAGAAAAGGAAGCAGCACCAACACCAGGGTCATTTTACTGGTTTACAATCAACCACAACATCATGACCACCTCTTTGTTTCCAGTTTACTGTGTATACCATGTCAGTGTCACTGCAGTACTAAGAATGACACATCACCCTAATAATACCAGCACTGTGGTGGTCCTGTGCGGTACTGAACATTGAAGAACAGGATGAAAGAAGGCTAACAAGGTATGCAGAGAAACAAATGGACAGCAGTCTAAGTAATGAGCTTCAAAGTGCTCCAGCATGGCAAGTGCAAATGATAAAAATGAACTGTGAGTGTAGAAACAATGAGGCGGTCATTATGTTGTGGTTGATTGTAAAACAAATCAATTGCTGTGCTGTGACCTCTTGATTAACAACATGCCGCTGAAAAAAGGCTTAAAGAAGAAATGGAAGCAAAAGACAAAAGAACAAGGCATTTTTTTAAAAACAACAATCTAACTGAAATAGGCTGTTCATCAGCTGATAAAAAATTTTTAGATCATAAATCAAAAAAATGGAAAACCCCAGCAAATCAAAGTGTCAAATAAAGGACTCTGCAATGAATAGCTCCACCATTCTTGTTGATCACTTCAAACAATCAATTAGGCATGCTTGATGCAAGTGTCAGAGGGGCCTCCACCATCTGGAACTGATGTCCATTTTTGTAAACATCCCTTACCATCCATCCCAAATATTGTCAAACAGATTTAAATCAGAGAAACACACAGGATGGTTCAAAAAAGTGATGTTATTCTCCTGGAAGAAGTCCTTTGTCAGTAAGGCATTGTGACCTGAAGCATTGTCCTGTTGAAAAAGCCAGTCATTACCGCACAGACGAGGGCACTCAGAACAGGGGAATGCCCGCTGCAACATTTCCACATAGCCATCTGTTGTTTGACGCCCCTGCACAACCGGAAGCTGCATTGTTCCATTGATTGAAAGAGCACCCCAAATCATCACTCACCACTGTGCCACATAGAAAACATCTCAGGTGGGATCTCCTCATCATGCCAGTAATGCAGGAAAACATCAGGACCATCAAGGTTAAATTTTTCCTCATCAGAGAATAAAACGTTCTTCCATCTTTCAGTGTCCCATGTTTGGTGCTTTTCTGCTTTTGCCATCAGGAGGGGTCTTGATAGTGTGAATACTTGACAGAAAATTACATGGAAATCAAATTGAATTTTTTGCAGATTTTGGCTTAAAAAGGCTGTGGTATTAAACTTTTCTTCAGCTGATGAACAGCCAATTTCAGTTAAATTGTAAATGTAAATATATGCAAGTACCTATATGTAATTAAAATATTCTTCATTTGCTTGTCTTTCCTTGAGAGTCTACACAAGTGAGTGTACTACATACAGAGTAAAAGACTAATGGAGAAACGTAGTTTGTTTATTCTTTTCCATTGTATGTCTAGGGTCCGCTCACACCTTTCGTGTCTGTGTGAGTCTGTGGCCCATTAAGTTCAACCACATGGCTGTGTAAGAGGCACTCACTCACTCACACTCACACACACACGCGCGCACACACACACACACACACACACACACACACACACACACACACACACATCTCTGTAATTTTCTCTCGTCATCTCCCTGGCCTCAGTCCCTGCCAGAGCGTGCCTCTCATACATGGTCAACAGATTAGTTAAAAGCATACCTTACAATGGAGTGAGAGCTAAGCAGCACAGAGGTAAGCAAAGCTATTACTGGAGAGAGAGAGAGAGAGAGAGAGAGTCTAGTTGGTAGTGGATAGAGTCTACAAGTCTACAACAAGACTTCACCTAAGACTCATGTTGTTATATGCTAGACAATCAATAGAAAGTTATATGAGTTGCATATATATATATATATATATATATATATATATATATATATATATATGTAAATATTTACAGTGGTGTGTAACTGTGTTGTCTTTTTAAGCACTATATAATTCACACAGCAGCACGACATATGTTGTCTGACTACAGATTCTATCAGGGTTTCATCACATTCAGAGAAACATGTGAATATAAATATATGATCTGAATATTGTGTTTGCAAAGAGATAAAGAGATATGGATAAGAAAGCAGTAATGTCCAGTGAGTCTGTCAGTAATGTACATGTGTAAAAAAAAGTGTCAGGTCACTGATTGGATAGGAGTAAAGTTGTCCAGCCAAGATTAGTAAGCCCCATCAAACTCTTCCAATGTCACAAATTGCTTTCAAACTCTTCTCTGAGGCATACTCCAAGGATGCGACCAACACAACAGTATAAGCCAGAATGGAAAACACAAATAACAAGAGGAGCTTAGACAGTCAGTCAGGTACAGCAATAAGAATTGTCTGCTAACATCACGTGCGGCCGACCGTGAAACTTGAATCATTCGCCTCACAATGTCAAACCAATCCTGCAAGTTTCATTCCTGTCAGTTTATTCCTTCTTTGTGTAACTGTTATTTTGACATTGAATGTATATTTATAGTCTTTTTGAAAATGTCTTTACCCCCTTGAGAATGCAAAAAAGACTCAAATGCTCACATGAGTGTGTCGACCGAGCGGGGAGGGTGATGATACTACAAATGCATCACCTCAAGAACAAAACTAACTGTCAACAACGGTTGTTGTGACAGCTGTTTTTTATATTGTATGAGGATTTCATGGTCAATGGACCAATGGAAATGCACTAAAATGATTTTAATTACTCTTATTTTACATTAACTTCCATTCAAAGTCAAAAGGATTTTTGTTTTCTTCTATATAAGTCTTAATTTTGGAGATACAGGTTTTTCATTGGACAGTGACAATATATAAGTCTTTCAAGTTTGCTTATCAAATGGGATTAATATATCTAGCGAGAAATGGGTTGACTGCAGCTGGTGTGTTAGTGATAGTAGGCTAGTCTTCCTAACCATGGTAAAAATGTGGTAGTGAGTGTTTGTACCTGTGGTCAAGCTTACGTTGTGGGAATTCGGGTCAATTAGTCACAGTAACGTATGTCTGTGTCCTAGCTTTGCCACTGAAATCTCAAAAATGTTTCTTTTTAATCCCTGGTGTCTTGTCAGTGCTAAGTTAAACTGCTGAACAGTCCCTGCTGACCTGATCGTACTGCCATACGCTGACCAGACTAATATGATCCCAGGCTCAGGGAGTTATCTTTGTCTGCTATACAGACCGCTGGCTTGCAGTGATTCATTCTGTTTGGCCTTTTCTGTGTGCGCATCTTTCACTCGTTGTCACTTGCTGGGTTATATTTAGCACTCGCTGGTACTGGCGTGTGCTGTTGTACCATGAAATTCCTAATTCCCAGACCTGCTCTGTACCACGTCAGAGTCAAAAGCTTCTCAAAAATGACATGGGATGTACTACAAGAAAACAGTGCTGTGCATTCAAATATTTATACTGGTGTTGGTGTACTTTATATATATATATATATATATAGATATATTAATGTGGAACTACTTAACACATGTGTATGAAGTACATTTCCAACCCCGTGCTGTCAGTATAAGAAAGAATAATCTACTGCTGGCCTCACACTTGTGTGTATATACTGAAGTGTGTGTTTGTGTGTGTGTGTGTGTGTGTGTGTGTGTGTGTGCAAATGTTCAGGCATTACATATGACTATTTTATGTCCAATATTCACATTCAAATGAGGACAGGAAGTTGGTAAATGATAAGGCCTTTGGTAAATACAACTAACACAAACTGTTACTTTCTCTACTAACACATGGCCACGTTTCAGTGCTATGTAAGACCTAAAAATGTTTGCAAGTTGCTTGATGAGGGTCTGAGACATGTGTTGAGCCAAGTATTTAGAGTAAAGTTTAGAGCACTATAAGCTGTAAACACAAGGTTAAAGAGAGTAGTAGTTGTCGTTTGTATATAAAGTGTTGAAGACAGCTAGTGTAAAAGCCAATAACTCTATATAAAAGATGGAAAGTGCATCTTCTTTCAAAAGAGAAGCCACCACAGGTCTAGCACCACTGCTGGCTGGTTGCAGTATGATGATTAACTCCACTCATTCCCATTCATTTCAATGGCAAACCTATTCAATCTCATTTTTCTACTCTATACAGTGTTTCCATCCCCACTCTCAATTCCAACAGTCATTTCTCAAAGTTATTGAGCCTTATTCATACGAACTGGGATTATCATAAGACCTTATGAGCTTAGGAATGAAGTAATTGACAGCCTTGGCAACCAGAGGTGATAGCAGAGGTTGCCTGTTTGCTTTTGTCAGAACAGATGACCATATATTCTGATGGCGAGAGTGACAGACACTTCAGAACAGGATCATCCTCGGGCTTTATGACAGCTAAGCTGCGCAAGAGCTGAAGAGAGGGGAAAAGGAAAAGGTTGGGAGAGCTGAGAAATCAAATGGGAATGCAAGAGGAGAGGTGAAAGTAAGCACTGTAGTGATAAGAAGAGGAATGAAACCACCACATACTGAGGCACTGAAGGAGGACAAAATGCTAACAAAGTTTGAGATTATTTTTGGCAGGCCACACTAAAGTCAACACACAAAAGCCAGAGATGGAAGGAAGCAAGGTGACAAATGGTCAGGAATAGCACCGCGGGATCATCCCACAGACATTACATAGACAGCAGGCAAGTGGTTATGTCAGATTTTAGCAGCTGCCTGGTTCAGGCCTAACAAACAGAGCCCTTAGTATCATAGTGGTGTCTCATGGCTGCTAGATCAATAAGTGACAGCATGTTTTATTGAAAAACATAATTGGACTGAATCTTGCTACTTTGAGGCACAGCTCGTGCTCACTACATCAACACTAATGGCAGCTCAATAAGGAAGAGACTAGCGGGACACACTTCAGCGATAAATTAACACAAACCAGATAACACACTGGAAACATAAGAGGATTCATATTTTTATGGTACAGACCAGGTTAAAACATGCTTGTTAATACACTGTGTTCCAATACACTGTATTTTTCATTGTAGTTTCCTAAATGGTCAATGCAAATTACAGTCAGTGTAATTTTCAAGACATCAACAGTTCAATCAATCAATCAATTCATTGAACAAACTTCCCAATAGAAGAGAAGTATTTTCTCCAAAATAAAAATAAATAAATGCACTGTTCCCAATTACTGGAAGTTTCAAAACATTTCATAGGTTGTAAAGAACTGAAAATGGTAAATTTACATTTACTGAAATCAAAACCTATTTCAATCAAAAACATCTCAACAGGCCAAGTTACGTGTTAACATAGGACCACTTCTTTGAAATCACCATCACAATTCTTGCATCCATTGAACTTGTGAGTTTTTGGACAGCCTCCTAGAGCTGCTGTGAACTTGATGTGAACTGCCTCCCACCCTCATAGATCTTATGCTTGAGGATACTCCAAAGGTTCTCAATAGGGTTGAGGTTAGGGGAGGCCACACCATGAGTTTTGTTTCCTTGTATGCCCATAGCAGTCAATGACACAGAGGTATTCTTTGCAACAAGAGATGGAGCATTGTCATGCACGAAGATGATTTTTCCTATGGAAGGCATGCTTCTTCTCACATACTTATATACTTTGCCGAGGTCTTTTTCTTCAGGGTCTACCAGCTCTCTTCCCATGATTCCAGCCCGAAACATGACTCTGCCACCTCCTTGTTGATGTCACAGTCTTGTTGGCACATGGAGGCCATCCACCAACCATCCACTACTCAATCAATCCGGACCATCCAGGGTTACATGACATTCATCAGTAAACAAGACTGTTTGAAAATTAGTCTTCGTTTATGTCTGGGCCCACAGCAAACATTTCTGCTTGTGAGCATTGGTTAGAGGTGGGCAAATAGTTCATGCACAACACAATTTAGTCACCAGCAGCTTCAAATATCTGTTTGCTAATAACACTTTTAAAGCTACTCTCTTAATTCAATGACTTTGTCTGTCCAAAAGCCTCCTCATTATGCCTTTATCTGAACAATCTATCTGTACTATTTGGTATTGCACTATTTGACACTTTTCAGCAGCAGAGAGATCCTTGTTCATTTTGAAACCTGTGGCCGGCTTAATAATGCGGAGCATCCTTTTTTATAATATTTTCCTTTTATTGGGCTCACCTGGCAAACTAATTATCGCGGGTGTCTAACACTGATTTCAGTAATCCAGAGAGCCCCGAGACACAATACCATCCATGGGTTTAACTGAAAAACAAACAATGTAAGCACATCTTTTTAACAGACTTAAGCAGATAAGTGTAGAGAGTAACAGCTGTACTGAACAGGTATTTTGAATGTATGTTATAGGCTATACTAGGTGCTATATTCTATTAAGATGTAGCTTAAATAAGAATTGGTAATATTCAGAATAAACAGATACAACAGATACTGCAGGCACACAAAAATGCAGACACAAAAAGGTAAGAAGTTGTATTAGAAGTTTTATAAATAAATATTACATTAAAATGTGTTTGATTACACTCTAAAATTGAAAATACCACGTTTCTGAAACCTGACACTCAAGGAGCAAAAGCTCAGATCTACACGATATTAAAGCACATTCTCAGCCTCAGAACATTAAACATAATTCTTTGCATTAGACGCTGAAATCTCACAGAATGTCACTTCTCTACCATGTCAAGGCTTTGGTTTTCAAAACACCACACCTGTGACATGATTGATCTAAAACAGCTGTCAGGTGTACATATACACAGGTAGGCCTAGCTCACATAGGCCTAACAAACATAGCCCGTACTATCACACTGATTTTCAAGAGGGATCAATAAATGACAGCATGCTTTATTGAAAAACATAATTGGACTGAAACAAGCTACTCGCTATTTCTACTCTAATGACAACTCAATAAGGAGGAGACTAGCTGGTCTCACTGCAGTGATCACAAACAGGCACCCAATAAAAAAAAGCAACACAACTTTTTAGGCCAGAGAAGCTTGACTTCTGCATAAATAGGCAGCCTTAAAAGACCCTGCTTTCATAATATCAATGAGGGAATGATGATATTACAGCAATCGTACATTAATCAATTCAACTTAACTGACAAGCATGAGAGATGGAGAGGAGAGGAGAGGAGAGGAGAGGAGAGGAGAGGAGAGTGACAACTGTCTGGTTTGAAACAATGACTATAAGAAATTTCAGCTTGAATATAGATACTATAGTCTATATTGGGTGATGAAGAAGGGATTCACAGTGCATAATGCACACATATGTTTCTGTAATTGGAATTTGAAGGTTTAACCAACTGACGTAAGATGTCTTTGGACATTCAGTTTTGAGCCAGAAAACTGCTATTTACATTTCAGTCTAAAATACCAATACCAGTAACTAGATACTAGTACAAAAGCAGCCACAAATAGGTATGGTAAATGACATAAAACTCCAATATTTAATATGTAAACGTTTGGCCATGATTTTGCTTGTCATCTTGTACATGTTTGTAAATGTCTGTGTGTCCACATTTAGTGTTAAAAGCTATTTTCATCTATTTCAAATCCTTTTTTTTACTTATGGGATTGTGTTACGATGGATTTCACATACACTGTTCTACAATTCTACATGTTGATTCATTCAGAAAATTGTTACCCCAGTGATTCCTGCTCAGGGTTGTTCAGAATCAAATGCCATGTAAGCCATTTTCACATCTAATTTGTTTGCTAAAATTCACATCAGAGTTTGGTATTTTATGTGACACTGTATTGTTTTCATTTGATTTAACTGGTTTCAAATTGCATATACTGGTTTAATATCATATCAGTTACAGCATGTACTTCAAGGACACCATCTGAGAGAAAACATTTGCTACACACACACACACACACACACACACACACACACACACACACACAAAATTTGGCACAGTCGGCACTTCAGACACACTCTCAGCTGTGCCCTGAGTAAAGTGCTGTCATCAAGTAGGCCTGGCGCATGAACCACAGGAACAAATGAACAAACTGGCTGGCAGTGTGAGTGTGAACATACACCAGTGACAAGGAATCTTGCCCATACACAAACACACTCAAAGTGCTACTGCCTGCTCTGCCCCATGGGATTTAGTCTGAGATATGTTTTTTGTTTATGCAAGGTCAGTTAAGCTTTAAGATATAAAGAAAATAGTGAAAAAACTAAAAATATGAAAAACAGTGAATTAATTAATTTAATTATTCCAGTGGATTCCAAAATGGTTTTCTCTTATGCAAAAACATATGGCATACTCCATATGTCGAAAGCTTGTGGACACGCTGTCTGATAAAGTTAAAGTGGTATAAAGCCCCCCAGCACTGAGCTGTGGAGATGTGGAACTGTGTTCTCTGGAATGATGCTGCTTCATTTAGTCCTCATTTAATTAGCTGGGAAGTTGGGTAGAAATGAAGTGAAGTGGTAAACATCTAACATCCTGACCTCATAAATGCTCTTGTGGGTGAAGGCACTCAAATCAAATGCAATGTAGTAGAAAGTATTCCATGGACAAAGGAGACAGTTTCTCTAACAAAAGCATTTCAGACTCTTTAATACCCTTTAATGGAGGAAATGATGAATGAGAAAGTGTCCCAATACTTTTGTCCATATCGTGTAAATTCTAGTCTAGTGTATTTATTATTTTGCTGATGCTTATCATTCTGTCTTGTGGTATAATTTTATTAGTAATTTTAATCAAGATAAATCTTGATTTCTACTGAGGTGGCAGAGACAGAGTATGGTGCCACCATCATGAATCCATGAATGTGTTGGAAAGTGGTAGAACACTCTCATCCACAGTTAAAAAAGACATGAACTTACTACTGCTGTATATTGTTCTGTATAGACATTTCTCTGCTATGTAATTCTGCAGATTAGTTTGTGAGTATAATGTGGGCTTATCTGAACTTATGTTAACTGATCTTCAGCCAATGAGTAGTAATGCTCTTAACTATAGAGACTAGTTTATGCCCTGTGCTAACTGTGCCACAATGCCTGCTGTTAAGTTATCACTCCAAGCTCTAGTGAAGGTGCTTTCAACAGATTCAACAGAGCCCTGGAGGGAGTTGTTTTTAGGATCCCAGGGCTCATCAGGAGATCAGGGCTGGAACAGTGGGTGGATGAGTCACTGCTTATGGGCCACAGCCACCTCATTGTGCACTCGCAGGCTCTTCTGCACGCTCCAAACAGCCTGGAATAGACCCCGAACCCTGAGGAAGAATCTCAGCCTACACTGTACCTGTTACTCAGGCAGATATAATGAGAACCTACAGAAATTAAGTCTCTCTCAGTGGATCCTGTCAAATAGCACAATACTCATCTCTATATTAGAGCGATATTTTGGTGTTTAGCTCGCCAATAAAGGGGTGGAGGTTGATAAATGCAGAATTGGAGAGTCATCCTTTTTTCCCGTGGAAGCTGTTACAGCAGTGAGACAATGTATTACTCTTTTGGCCCAGACATGAAACTCTAAGATGACTAAACCAGCAATTTATGAAACACAGAGCAAGCAGACTAAACACTGCTCCGCACGCTGAAATTGGACGCCAAGCACAGTGTCATGGATTTGAATGAGCGCTTACAAGCTCTATCCCACTGGGCTGGCTGTGAATTAAGTGCCTGTCAGCTGACCTGAGAGTGATGTGGAACGCAGCATTAAGGTGACACCTGTTTTGACCTTCTTCATCAATAAATCGATCAGAACATTGTCTGGTGTGTAATGACACGCTGTGTCCACCAGGAGTGAACCCAGGCAGAACACAACAGGCTCTCTGTAAAGGTAGTGATTAGACACACCCTCTTCAAAACAGCCTGTACTCTGGTTTCAGAGAGAAAGACATGAAAAACCTGTGTCTGTTTTTACGATCAAGGGAAGACATTCTAAGGGATTTTGGAGAACTGTTGTGAGGAACTGCACCACCTCATCCCACCTCCCCAAATCATCCCAAAAGTACTGGACAGAGCACAATCATTCCAGAGAACACAGTTCTCTATTCCACAGCTCAATGTCTGTGGATTTATACCCCTCTAGCACTCTACTGGCATGGTACCATCAGGTTCATGGATATCTACTCTAGATAGTCATATTCTACTGGTAATATTGTACATCTATGTCAGCAATAGGTGCAGTTTAAAGTAGCATATTTTCATTATTAGAAAGGGTGTCCACAAATATTTGGACAGATTGTGCATGAAAGGGAAATATTCTAGAACAGTGTGAATGGGGGGAAATACTCTAGAACATTCTACATCACTGAGAAGTTAGGAGAACTTTCAAGACTTGAACAAGCGCCTACAACAATGTAAGCAGTGAGAATATTACAGAACAGTATAAACGTGGGATACTGTACAAATGTCCTAGACTGATCCACTGCTGAGTGATTTCTGAGATGTAGAAGACTCGAAGGCTATAAAAGACTACATTTCTTATGTAAATATTACTCAGCTAAAGCTTGGGTGATGTGAGTCAGACCCAAAATGGTAAAGCCATCTCTGAGACAGTGCAGTTTGGTTCTGTATCTAACAGATCAAATTGTGGTCAAAGTGAAAGAATCCATTGGTTGTTTTTAAGAGCTGAGGATTTGATTACAAATAAACTTTGCACAGCATCCTCATTATGTCTGCCAGGAAATGAGGCTAAGAGATCTTATTTAGGACATCGCTTTTCTCTAGGCATATCTCCAAAACCCAATCATACATGGTAGCTTCAGACATGATTTTGACATGTTCTTACTTGTCACTGATCTTAACTCTACAATCTTGGCTGTTAACGATGGTTTTCAGTGGTTGATGGTAAGCAAATCCTTTCAAAATGCAACTTATTAATAATCACCTGTTCCAGGAGTACCAGCACACAAAAACATTGTGGATTCAAATATGTGTGCATCATGCCCTTGTATGGAAAAACACATTTGAGCAGTTTTTGGGTGAAAATGCCATACTTCTGTCTTTTACATAGTTTCACTATTTTTAATACATTAATAAAACCAAAGACAGACCAGAGGTTTTTCTTTGCAGAATGCAATACACTTTGTTTTAAAATCTAATAGTAATAATGTCCTGGTATCACTGGAGATGATTAACTGGGTCAGTGATCCATATGGGTTTAAAATGTGCATTATATATGTATAGCCATAACCGAACCCATAAACCACCTATTTATGTAAAGTTAATCTAATTGCAGTCTGATCACAGGTAGCTGAAGAACAAATAACAAGGAATGAAGCTGATAAAGAACTGGTCAACAAACTGATGTATGCTTTCAGACATCTTTCACCAGCCCCCCTCACCAGCTCCTCTCTCGCTCTGTGTCTCTCTCCCTCTGAATGTCTCTAAATATAGAAGGACCTCTTCATTAGCCACAGCACAGCACTCAGAAGTCCTGCAGTGAAAACACTGCAAGCTCTTTCTGACAGCCGTGTTCATCAGGACCAAGGGGTCAGGGGAGTGTGCGCTGCGGTCCTGCAGTCACCATGGAGACGGAGCGGGTGGACTAGGTGCCCAGTTGGCAAAAGAAGCCACTGGAGCGTAGAGGTGCCATGTTGTAGCATGGCAGAGCCAGGAACCCATATGCTCTGGCTTGTGGTTCATTGGCAGCAGCACAGGGAGATGAGGTAAGCCTCTCATTCAGTCCAACAGTTTTTATTACACTCTCTTCATCCACAACCATGTTCTCATTATTTACAATGTCCAGCGTCTTCTCCTGTGTACCAGTTGTGGATTCCATCAATGCTGGTTCTATGAAAGTGTATGGGTACTTTAGTACACCAGGCAACCATTCCACGTTGCTCTGATCAAATACTGAAATCAGTATTGCAAGAGTTAATATGATTTCATTAAAGCAATTTTTCTTTTTTTTATTTTGTAGATGCCTTCACAATAAACACAAAACAACCCAAACACAAAGCTGTCTGCTTGTGTAGGACAAATTCACACAGACTACATGCAGTGAAGCTCTTACTCTGGGTTCACGAATCAGCAGATAAGATCCAAAGCTAACTTTAATCCTTTAAATACAGAGGATCTTGAGAAACATTGTGTAACATCTTCAGTGTTTTTGAATTGGAACAGTGCGCAACGGTCTTCTGACCCTATACATAGCTAACTTCCAGGCTGTGGTCAAATGACAAAGTATAGTAAGGTAGTGGAGCAGGATAAGGGCAGACAGGAGCTGAAACTTTGCACTGATGCCCCAGACAGGTGAATCACACAGGGCACCCCTGACCCCCTCCTCATCTCTCTACTCGTGCCACCCCTTAGGCCCTTCAGCCAGAAAGGAGACAACAGCAATCTGAAAAGGTCAGCCAGTCTCAAACAAGCACACAAACACACACACACACACACACACACACACACACACACACACACACACACACACACACACACACACACACACACAGACTGACAGGCCAATTTAGACTGATTCAGAGAGAAAGGGGGTGTTAGATAAAGCAAAAAGATTAATAGGTAGAAGCAAAGAGCAGGCAAGAAAGAAAGTTCGGGTAAGACGGCCTTAGAACTAGTGGACCAGACATAATGGTCATGAATATTATAAGTCTAAACTGTTTTTTGGACTTCCATGATTCTTTTCCACATGCAAGTCTATGAATCTTAAAAAAGATTAAAAAAAAGAAAGATGAATAAAAAGCATTTGTGAAAAAATCACTAGCACCTTTACTTTAAAATAACATATTCAGGATCACTGTGGTTCTCCACTAACCTGTTACAGGGAGAATGATATGTCTACCACTGCCTCTCTGGACTGTGCATGCTGCTGTACTAGGAAAGTCAGGAAGTGGGCCTGAATGGGCTATTGTTGACACTGGAGTTAAGAGCTGGAACTGGTACACAATCATACCACAGGAACACACACAGCCAAATCCTGTCCCTGCTACACTGATACCACAGGGACCCAGGGTCCAGGAGCCCAGAGCTCAGGGGAGCAGAAAGAAGAACAACACTTCCCTCCAGAGACAGTGGTCCCAACAAAGCGAAATCCACATGACCCTCTTGCAGTGATAACAATTGCGAACACAGATGAAAGAAATAGGACATTTTTTGGTACCCCAGTTTTTATTTATTCTAAATAGTCACATGAGTAAAAGATGAACTGCTTCCACTGCCCCCTAGTGTGTGAATTCATTAGTGTGTGTTCATTAGAGTTTCACTGCGTAGATGGGTTAAATGTAGAGGACAAATTCCTGTGAGCAAGCACAGTGGATCTATATGCACATATTTTCATGTAGGCAGTATTCACTCTTCCATTACCTCAAGATTACACTGAGAGTATTTTTCGGAGATTAATGAATCAAATAAGGAACAAAAGACTAAAACCTTATTCAAGTGGAAATCAGTTGAGATTTTATGAAGCCATTAGGGTTTTGCATTACATATTTAATTTGTTCTAACATTCAACATTTCTTAACTTCAACTACAAGTCCATTCAACTCACTTTTTAATCCATTCATCTTAACTTAAATCTATCATAAAGCTCAACTTTATTTAAGGCATTTACAGCAATATGTGAATCCGAAGATGCAAAATGGGCTAAAAACAGCTTCCAAAAATGATTGCTGCTTCTGATAATGTAATACACATTATGTCATCTTTGAGAAAGCAACAGTGGCAATGAATGATCAGCTCTGCACATTATACATTTCCAACACTTCAAGAGAAGCACAAAAAAAAATATCTCTGAAAATAAGCTCATCTGCAGGTTTCTAATATTGGTGAGAATGGAAAATACAAGAGGGTAGAAAAGAAGCATGGTTGAGAAGAGGAAAGAGGGAGATAATGAGACTAGGACACGACAGCAGCCGCTGTGTGAAAGAAGATGTCACACTGACCCGTCCGTGTGACAGGAGTGATGGAGAGGGGAACTAACAGAGCGAGGACAAGACAAAAAAGAACACAGAGTTCAGAAGAACATGAAAGACTGACAGAAAGAGGCAGATGAGTACACAACTTGTAATGAAATAGAAGTGATGGAAAGCAAAGTCTGACAAAAATACATCCCTCATTGACAGAACGTTTGTTTTGTTTTTATGCTACTCCTAGACTTACGGGGTTATAAGCTTTAACCTTTAGGAGTCTCCAATCATGGTGGTGTGATCAAACCATGCCTGGTTCCAGGCATGACAGCATAAAAGCATAGTCACATTTAACATTGTTGTGAAATTACGTCAAAAGTGCTGGCTTAATAGGCAGTGCTGGTTCATGTTTGATGTTGATAGAACAAGCAGGAAAATAAACAGCACATTATGTCTGTATGTGCACACAGAAGTACCCACAATGGGCTGGCATTTCATTTAGCTTCATTTCTTCATAAATTGTTATGTAATTTAAGGTAAGATAAGCAAAGCAAACAACTACAAAAGAGGAGGATATACTGTAGACAGAGATATTGCACTTTTAGGGGTCTTCAGCCTTTTGAGGTTTGAGTTTGAAGTATGGAGTTGTAGGAGAAGCCTTCCAAAGGATCCACACATCCAAAAAGGTGGCAGAAATAATCTTTTCCTGCTGCTCTTATGGATTTCAGAGGAACCTGGCAGTTTGTTCTGTATATTTCAGCCCAGAAAGCTTTAAGAACACAAACCAATGCCTAAAACTGACCAAGGTATATTCATTATGGCTGTACGCACCATGTCATGTCAAGTGGGCTAACAAACGGACACAGAATTAAAAAAAAAAGAAATACAACACCATGTACCTTGCTGGTTGAGCTGCAGTGTGCTCTTGCTCCACTGGGACAGCCCCACAATAGCCACCATCTTGGCGCCCAAGCTGGAGCGACGCTTTTTGTTTCCAGCCACACCGGTGGCGTCAGGCCCTGAGCTGCTGGGGCTTTTCTCCAGGCTGTACATGGCGCCACTGATGCTGGAGCTGCGCACCACATTCCGAGCGGCCGCCACACTCATTCCCCCAGGGCTGGGCACCTCCACTGAGCTGCTGAGCATCATGGTCCCACACTGGCCTCTGGAGAGGAGGGCAGACTGCAGAGAGAAATCAAACATCAAGAGTTCACACACCTAAAACACTCACTGCTCAGCTTTAAAGCATCTAAAAACAGGGTGTCAGAGAATTCTTTGTAGCACCTATAATTTTGAGAGGGTACCGCAAGAGAGTCAAACAATTCGGTCAAATGCATGTTAATCTACTGCAAGCTTCTCACAATGTGTTGTCAATCGTTCCTCCTGACAGAATGGTTCAGTCCATTGAATGCATTCAGTTAATTTTTACAGCCACTCCAGTACTTTCATTTTGATTCCAATACTTTCAGTACCTTCAGTTTGGTGGAAGGTTTAGGGTCATTGGCTCTTATTCATCAATATTTATGAACTGCACCACATCTGTTTAATCAGAATCAGAATCAGAATGAGCAGAGATATGAGCAAAAATGATGATTAAGGTATCAAATGCAAATCACATGCCTTCATTTTCTCTCATATACAGTGGGTCCAGGAAAGTAATCACAGCACATTTTGCTTTGTTAATGCTACACACAATACCTTCACAATGACAGGGGAGAAATGTTTCTTTGAAATCTTATTCTTAGCAAATTTATAAAAGTCATTTTAAGTACGATGCTATAAGCTTGGCACACCAGTTAATGGAAAGTTTCTCCCATTTTTCTTTGCAGAACCTCTCAATGCTCCATCAACTGGATGTGTACTGGCACAACCATTTTTATATATCTCCAGAGGTGTTCAATTGGGTTCAGTCTATGCTCTGGCTAGGCCACTCCAGGACATTCACAGAGTTGTCCAGAAGCCACTCCTTTGTTATCTTGCTTCATCCCAGTCTGAGGTCCAGAGCTCTCTGGAGCAGGTTATAATCAAGAATTTCTCTGTACATCACTGCAGACATCTTTCCCTTGACCCTGACTAGTCTCCCAGTTCCCACAGCAGAAAAACATCCCCACCACATGATGCTGCCATCACCATGCTTCAGTGTAGGAATGGCATTGGTAAGGTGAGAAGCAGTGCCTGGTTTCCTCCAGACATGACGCTTGACATTCAGTCCCAAAAAGTTTAATCATTTCATTTCTCATGATCTGAGATTCCTTTAGGTGCCTTTTAGCAAACTGCAGATCGCCAGTCATGTGTCTTTTACTGGGGAGTGGCTTCCATCTGGCCCCTCTACCATACATGACTGATTGGTGGAGTGCTGCGGAAATGCTTGTCCTTCTGGAAGGTTCTCCTCTCTCCACAGAGCAACATTGGAGCTCTGACAGACTGAGCACTGAAATCTTGGTCATCTCCCTGCCTTAGACCCTCTAACCATGATCCCTTAGTTTGTGGTGCTCATTCCTGGTGGTTCCAAACTTCTTCCATCTATGGATGATGGAGGCAACTGTGCTAACTGGGACCTTCAGTGCAGCAGAAATGTTTATGTACCCTTCCCCAGATCTGTGTTTCGATACAATCCTGTCTCGGAGGTCTACAGATAATTTGACTGAATTAGGTCATGCAAGCGATTGTAAGAAAGTGTTTAGGTTAATGTAAAATGGGAAGACGAGAATTCACTGGAAATGCTCTAGTAAGACATTTTACTAGAAGTTAATGGACTGTAGAAATTTCACTGGAAGTCAAAAAATACACAACAGAATGAAACATAAAGCACTACAGGAAAAGTTAAAGCATACAGGAAAAGTTAAAGCATACAGGAAAGTCCACCAGTCCTGACAGATGGAATTTCTGTAATAACAGTACTGGGACTCTTTTGGCTACCAACATTATGTTGTGTTTTTCTTCCTTCCTACTAAAAGCAGAGATAACCTTAGAAAAGAGAGATAACCTTAACCTGGCAGTGTATTTGACTGTAAGAGGGGCATTTGTCACCAGTGACACTGTTTAGTCCTTAGGGAAAAAATGCCCTAACAATACACAGAACTGACCCTCATGCAAACACAATAGCTTCTTCCAAACTTAAACCTTAGAGAAATACCCTGAACAAGATTAAGTAGTTTACTATATGAACCTTATCTTACATTTTTTGTGAAACCTAAACACGCCTATTGTCTCCTCCTCTAACTTCAGAACTGGAACAGTAAGATTAAACCCACAACCCAAAGGCAATCTGTGTTGTGTGGCGCTTACACACCGAGTCTTGTCTCAAACCTTTACCCTGCATGCTCTCTCCTGTGCTCTGTAATGCACTAGGTTTTACATGTTCTTGGAATTTTCACATGTAAAAAAAACAGCACAGTCATATACCATCATATAATGTTTCACCTGCCTGCTGCCACAACCTCTGAGAACACCCATGATATACTGTGTTTCACTCAAAAATATGCCAAAATATAGGCTCAGTGGTCACATCAGTGGTCTCAATTGTTAGTCAAAAAGTAATATTTGGCTTCATGTATTAGAGGAGGTCTTCACCTAGTATCCCCATTAGGATAGCCCTAATGGGGTTGGCTGATCAGCAGAAATTTGGAATAATATTGTTAAAATATTAAACAAATTAATTAAAAAATAATAATAATAAAAATGACAGATTTGATTTGCCCAATATTCAAATTGATATCTGATAACTGAAGAATGCTTAGGTAATGATGGACTACTGCACTAAAACATCTGCATCAGCATCCCATATTTACATTATGATCTGTGATGCACATCTCCTTAAAAGACAAAAAAGAAAAGAAAAAACACCTAAAATCTGAATGAAAAAAAGAAAAATCTGACATCTAAAATTATTAATTCAAAAAATAAAAACATCACTACATTTGAAGAAAACAAGGTCAACAAGAACAGTGAGACCATATTGACTGATTACGGGAATAAATATACCTCATATTACCATCCAGTTAATTTAATCAACTTCCAGTTTTCCAGATAAATGGCCAGTTGCATCACCACAGGTTCCTAGAAACTCATGCATTCTGTTCCCTAAGAAAATAACCTCATCAAAAGCTAAAGTAACTAGTGCACATTTCAGAGGGGTTATTAATAATGATGAGCATACCGCTTAAAAGAGTTGAGTACACACTGAGTTACCAAAACACCCTACTCTGGAAAAAACTGAATCAGCAACCAAGATGTGAGAGAAAGAGTGAAGAAAAGAAAGAGAAAGGTAGCCAGGGATTCAATTGGTCTCAGCTATAAAATGGATTTGTTTTTTATCTTCAACCAGAGCTGGAGAGCTCTTGCTCTCCCTGGAGAGTTCCTTCCATTTTTCAGCAGCAAATGAGTGAAAGGAGGAGAAAACAAGAACAACAGCGAGAACTGGAGGGGAAAGAAGAGATGAGTGGGGGAATAATTTTACTAGTGATGTAGAAGATTAGGAAAAATAGGCATAGGGCAGAGAAGAATAAAGAGTGTGAGAAGGAGACATGAAGAAGAAGAGAGATCGGAGAGGGTTCTCACTGTCTAATGAACAACTTCAAATACTTTGTACCGCAATACACCAGTAAAGCACAGGGGTCAGTAAGACACTTACATCCTTTGTACAATGCCCATTATAATGAAGCTTGCCCATACTCCAAGACCTCCTGACCACTCTCATTTACATGCAATTATTTATTTATTTGCAGCTCAGCTATGGTTCTTCTAGACCAAAGCGGCAAAAACATTTTATCTTGAGCAGGGTTGCAAAATTCCAGGAATTTTCAAAGTTGGAAACTTTCCATGGGAATAAATGGGAATTTATGGGAATAAAACCGAAATTTACAAAATTGAAGGTTGGTTGTCAGAAGGGAACTAAAATATAGTTGGGGAAAATATATTGTAGCATAATCTTGGCTAAAACAACCAGATTTAATGCAAGTACACTCCTCAATCACATGCACACAGCACTGCTTACTGCAAGACTACTGAGGCCACACCCCCTGCATGCACTGTGCACTGCTCCATCACATGCACGGATGATGGCTTAAACCCTAATGGCCACACATTTGAGCCCAAAGCACAAGTTAAGCCTGAAGTTTATATAAAGTCAAGTAAGTTTTTTTTATTATATTATGGGATAAATATATTTGATCTATAATGGTCATTACAGCCATGCCTGGAAATCTGGTCCCTAATGAAGGCAACGTTCTGGGCAGTTTGGTGAAGTTCCTAACCAAGCAAGGCCTTTGGGAAGGGGATGGAATCTGGCAGTCATGCCAGCACATATATGCATCCACCTGGTGGAAGGGACTTTATGGATCTAAGGCCCTTGCACCTGTAGCCTCCATCATCCTCCAAATCCCACCATCTTCAGCTGCCTCTGAGCGCAACTGGTTACTGTTCGGGAACACACACACAAAGGTTCGCAACAGACTCACAAACGAGGGAGTGGAAAAACTGGTGGCCATTCAGGCAAACCTAAGGCTCTTTGAGCCTGACACAGAGCCATCTTCAACAAGGCTGGACAGTGACACTGAGGAGGAGGAGGAGGATGTTGAGAAGGTGAACATGATGTTAATGAGGTCCAGGAAGGGGCCATTTTGTGAAAGATTTTGGCAAAAATGCAGAATATGCAGAAACTAGACTTTTTTGTAGGTTGTTGTTTTACATGTTGAATGGCTCCTTTCAGTTCCTTTCCTTTCAATATTTCGAAAGTTCCCCAGCTTAACTTCCCATGGAAAGTTTCCGGAATGTTTCTGGAAATTTACTGGAAATTTTCCGCCCCTTTGCAACCCTAGTCTTGAGGGACCAAAATGCTACACATTCTGGACACCGGCTCATTCATAGTTTCTTCTGAAGGATTCAGAAAAGGGGGTGCTGACAGTGCAATAACAGAGGGAACAGGGAGGAGCTCAGTCTGAATGCAAGGCGTTTGTGAGCCAGGGTCTGGAGAATCAGGGTGTTAAATGTAGATGTGAAGTCCACAAAGAGCATGCAGACATAAGAATCATTCTGCTCTAGGTGGGTGTGGGCAGTGTGGACCAGTTCTCGCAGTATGCATACTCGTGTGGGCCCCCTTGATGTCGAAGGTGGCTTTGATGTGGGCCATAACCAGTCTTTCAAAGCATTCAGGGTGAGGGCTACTGGGATAATGGTGGCAGACTTCAGGCAGGTGGGGACAGCTGCCTGGATGATGGAGGAGTTAAAAATATCAGCCAGCACCTCACAGAGCTGGTTAGCACAGTCCCTCAGCACCCTCCCAGGATGTTGTCTGGGTCAGTAGCTTTGTAGGGATTAATCCTCCTGAGGGTCCTCCTTACTTCTCTTTAACTCATTCTAAAAGTACTGAACGGAGCACTATCAATACAGAGAACACAGTCCTGCTGCTCCAGATAAATTTTGGGGGCTTTATACTCCTCTAGCCCATGCCGGGCATTAGGTATGGTGCCAGGAGCTTCATGCTGATGTGCTTCTCTACAGGGAATAGGTAAGTTGTGTGTGCAACATAAAGTAGCTGAATGCATTTATTAGAAGGGGTGTCCACACACATATAGTGTATGTTATAGGACCACTTAAGAATGTTTTGTTGTTACTAGAGTAAGTGTTGTTACTAAAATACATATTTGAACATGTTTACATTTAGGGGTTAGGGTCACTCTCTATGGGGCCAAATCTAACATTGTCACATTTTGACCAACCTGACCAAGGTAGACATTGAATGACCAAACCTGACTGTGCTACACCAAACTGGTCATGATTGTAAGTGGCAATTAAATTTGGAAGTGCCAATTACCCAACCCCATTAGGTCATATCACAAAGGATGCTCCCAACACTAGGATAGTGATTAGCAGTGGTTAACAGTGATCAAGAGATGGTTAACCAGCTACTTTACCAACAAAGGGTATGTTTTGGCATTAACCATCAAGGGACAGCTCAGACCATCTGAAACCTGCTACCAGCAAAGCTGGTCTTGAGCTAGACTTTTCAGCAGAGATACAGCTATCATAAATTTGTAGTAAAAACAAGAATCAAAGTACTTGCTCCACTGTCAGAGGTATTTCTTTTAATCTTCAGGTTTAAAAAAAGTGTTAAGAATGAATTAGGATCATTGATCAGTAACGACTGTGAGCATTTCAACTAGCTTTGCTTTTTAAACGAACTTGGCATCATATAGGTTGTTCAGTGAGGCACATCACACAATGAGGCCACATTAAAGAGAGATCATTGATCTCTGAACACCTATCAAAGCAGATTTAAAAGCAGATAATCAGTATTCACATTATAAACATAACATAGGTAGACATAAATACAACACCCCATCAACTTATACATCCTTAGGTTTGTTTTGTTTTTTAAAAAACTATACAATACAAAGACAAACAAAAAAAGGGGGTGTTAATCAGCTGGCATTAAGGAAAATAAGAGAGTGTCATTCTTATATGTAGCAATAAAGTTGTCTATTGAGGTAGAGATAAGTGATGAATAAGGATAAGGAGACAATAAGGATTGAGACAATACACAGGGATTTGAGTAATCTAATACTGGATCTATTACACAGTTAAAGTCTCCACCCATTATTAAGCAATAAGAGTTCAAAGGAGGAAGGGAACTAAATCATTTGTTCATAAAATTGGGATTGTCAAAATTGGCAGCATATACAATTACCAACACAACTGGAGTGTTAAACAAAGAACCTTGAAGTATCAGATATCTACCAATCATGTCTGCGATGACCCTATCTGCTACAAACTGAGTCAAACTCTTTTGACCATAATTGCCGCTCTTTTGACCATAATTGCTAACTGTAGTATTAGAAGTTGATGTTGAATGAAATGCTTTGTCTCTCCAAGAAGATCTTAGTCTAAAATGATCACATTTCTCCTGTAAAAAAAATAATATCTGCATTAAAACATTTTAAATGTGCAAATACCCTCAGCCTTTTAACTGCACTGCAACGTTCAAAATCCCACTGAGGTCCCCTCCTTGAGTTATAGAGAAGGAATCAGTCATTCAACCTACTGTACCAATTCTGAGGTAAAGGATGGAAACTATGCCACCTGAAAAGGGGACCAAACAGAGACACACACAGTCACCCACAAACAAACACACATTTAGACCCGCCCACATGAACAGAACTCACCCATAGTCCTCTGAACCCACACGCATAAGGACTATTTAGGCTCACATAGGAGCCAAACCCCAAACAACAGTACTGTTTGCACACCATGGTTCAACAAGTGGAACCCAAGGGTTTATATATTCAGAGTAAAAAAAGCACTAACAGACAAAAAAAAAAAAACAATAACTAAAAATGCACGACTGACGTGAGGTATTGATGAAAAAAGTAGCATATAAGCAGTTATTTAACTAACACCTAAATGACACTTGTTTTACCTTTCTTCTCTCTCCCTGGTCCATTTCTTATCCTTTAAAGGGAACCAAATTATGAACTTTAAAGAGTATCACACTACCAATAAAAAGGCCCTTAGACAAAGTATATCAGTTTAAAGGATATAATGATCAGAAGATCCAATTATACAGCTTGTCAATAAACAGTAACAGGTTAAATCAGAGTTCAGGGCAAAAAAACAAAAAAACAAAAAAAAACAGTTATTAAGTGATTTTACAATCCAGTGTAAATCCAACTATTAGTGTCACTGAGTTATTGAAGTGATGAATCGCAGCACATGCAGGTGAAGTGAAGTTGTGGTGTTTACCCTCCTTTGTGATCCGAGTCGAGCTGGATAAGACAGGCTGTATTTCACTCCTCCATCCCGGAGCAGTTTACGGACATCAAAAGGCAGCTCAGGCTTTCTTAGTTTTAGAGGTGAAGTCGGGGAAGACTGAGACAGTCATACCTGACACTGTGACCCGCTGTCATCGCCAGGCCTTGAAAATCTCCACACAGTCTTTATAACAGTGTAATCTCACCACTATAGTGTGCGCAGACCCACCAGGTCTCGACCGAGGAGCTAATGAGTGGTGCACTCAGTCCACCAGTGGGGTTTTATCCAGAGAAAGCTCATCTCTGAGTAACTGAGAGATGTTATCTGTGGTCACAGAGAAGGACCCATCCTCAGGGACACCAACTATCCGCACATTCAGGCGACAAGACCTTGCTTCCAAATCATCACATTTCTCCTCCAGTCTGAGCAGTTCTTCAGGCAGAAACTACACTTTATTCTATAGTCTGACTGAATCACCAGCACTCGCAGACAGAGACTGCTCCATCTCACAGACTGTTCTCCTCACTTCGGCCAGCTGACCCCTCAGCACTGAGAAGTATCGAGTTAACTCAGCCTTCATATCGAGAAGCTCCTCTCTGATCTTAGAGTGATGGTCATTTAAGATGGTCTGGAGTTCAGTAACCACAGCATGAACCAGCTCCAATTTTAATGTCTCAGTGTCTGTGTTGGAGACCGAGGCCCTGCGGGAAGCCGGAATCAGAGTTCCCTCACATTGTCCAAATGGGAAAAGTCTGGAACAGTAATCTGTCTTTCAGAAGTAGACGCTCTCCCAAAATCTCATCAAGAGAAAGGCTTAAATTAATCAAGGATGTAAAATAAAATCCCAAGAACAGCATCTAAAGACGTGCAGGCTTCTCTTACCTCAGCTAAGGTCAGTGTTCATGACTGAATCATCCAAAAAACACTGAGCAAGAATAGGATCCATGGCAGAATAGCACAGAGAAAAACAGTGCTGCCCAAGTAGAGTTGAATTGCTCATCTTAAGTTCTTAAGGAAACATAATGTTCTGGAACAATGTGTTATGAATAGATGAATCCAAAATGATGTTAAAAAAAAAACTCTGCACTGACTTTCAGTAAGAACCTCAATGTCTAAAAAACTACTACTAACTCAGTAATACTGAGGTATAATCACGAAAGGAATGATAAAGAAAATGCTTTACTGTGAGATATTAGCACTCATGAGTTGATCTACATGATCCTAAAGGTTTCAATAGCCTAGGGTACAGCAAACTCCCTCTCATAGATTGTTGTTTAATGTGGGCAAGAGCCTCCAATGTACACACATTTCCATGAACTGGAGGCTTCTGAAACAGTATCAGTGTCTACAAGCCCCTGCTCCAAATTTCTTGACTGACGTTTACAGCTTAAACAGTTACTGGAGCAAAAAGCTCTCTGAAGAAGGGTTTCAGGGACAGATGACAGTATGAAGGTAGTAGACAGATGAAGAATGATGGTAGTAGCCTCATGCTCTGGGGATGTTTTGCTGGCAGTGAAACTGCTACAATGCACAAAGTGAATTGGAAGAAAAAAATACCTAAAAAATCTTTATCATAATCTTTAAATAATAGATTGTAGAAACTTGGACACAACTGGGTGTTCCAAAAGGACAATGATCCCACACACATCAACGTATGCATGTGGAATGGATAATTCAAGGTAACATTAATCTTTTGGAATGGCCTTCTCAGTCCTGAGCTGAGCTCTATCGGGAATATGTGGACTGAGTTTAAACGTCATGGCTCTGCTGGAAAAAGTAAAATTTCATTTAATTCTGCCAAGAAGAATGGTCTAATATCTGACCAGACTTCAGAGGATTGTTGAAGGCTACCAAAAGCCTCTGGTCAAGATGCCTCTACCAAATATTAAGAGTGCTGAATAAATACTTTGAATCTTGCTTACAAACCAAATCAAATTCTTCCTTTCAAGTATTCTTTCATCGAAATCCAAAGTTTTATTGGAACATGTCCATACTAGGACTAGAAGATGTTGGACAAAACTGACGTTGCAAAATATTGGACAAAACATTGCATTGCAAAAAGGATAGATATTTTCACCACATTTCTCTAGACACCAATGATCCACAATGTCAAAAGATTTCAGTATCATGAATGATATCGGATACAGAAAACGTGCATCCAGTTGATATGATATGGAAAATGAGAACAGTGCAAATTTCCCTTCTGTATCAATCAAACTGTAGCACGACATGTATGATTAGGTTTGCCTTATATGACTTTACAGTCTGACTCCTGCATATGCACACATTGTGATGAAGATGCTGAAACAATATTTCGCGCAGCCTTAGTCCAAGAACATATGAACTATACATATGATCCAGGTCCAGCAGACACTAGGATCTATCACACATATACACAGTGTGTATATCACACAGTGACATCAAGCATGCTGAGTACCCTGTACTGTATGCTGAGCTACTGATGTGTTATCTGATGGTGTGTGCTACTCTTCTCTTGCACGACACAGTTGAGAGAAAGCCCAGACACACCTGCTGTGCTTTCCATCACTCAGCTCTCACTCTGTGTGTGTGTGTGTGTGTGTGTGTGTGTGTGTGTGTGTGTGTGTGTGTGTGTGTGTGTGTGTGTGTGTGTGTGTGTGATCTTATCTCTTTAAGGAGATAAAATCATACGGATAATGAAAGTATGGTCCCATTTATTTGAACACACACCCGTACGGCAGAAATGGACAACTGGACACTTCTGGTTCTGTCCAAACAAGAACAGCAAGTAATGGCAAGACATGATATCATAAAGCACAACAATCAGCCATAACATTAAAACCAGTGAAACTTTTATAAAACACCTATATAAAATGTATGCCTGTTCAACCCGTTATGCCACCAACAGGAGATACGAACCCCCTAGTCCCAAATAGTGCCCTCCTCTAAGTCCACACTCAGGTGACTTCAACAACATATGCACCTATAGTGCACAAGTCCTTGAGAGCACCAATTAATTTTTCCAACTAATTTGTCCAAATGTTTTTGCTATCTGGGAAAGGTTTTGGTGAGAGATTTATTTTTTATTTGCTCTTCAGTATTATTATTATTATTATTATTATTATTATTATTATTATTATTATTATGAATCCAAGCACAGAAGGTGCTGCAGCCCTATTGATTTTGTTCAGGTTTTTCTTCTTTGTATTATTATTATTATTTTTTTTTTTCCCCCCTAAAACAGATCAAACCGTAAGTCATATGAACATGAAATTTGGTCAACAGATAATATTCCCGCCTGCTACTATATGGTGGCGCTATAGTGAAGAATCAAACTTCGAGGTCCATATCTCCTACCTTGTCCAACATAGAGACAGAATTATTTTCCCTCGATTACTTGTCTCGTGCCCTACAAAAAAGGCCTTAAGAACCAGACAGCTCTGCACACTTTGATATTGAGATAATTTGCATAATATGCAAAATCACACAAAGTTTTAAGTACTCACCCAATCTGTACAATTTTGTCATGTCAAATCTGACAGCAACTTTTGCAGCTTTGCAGCTATATTTATCTACTCTTTCATCAAAAATGAGAGTGATTTCAACATGTTCCCCAAATAGCAAATCTGGGATCATATCTAGTCCTTCCTTCTGCCATGCCATTGCCAAAAGTGACCCACAACTCAGCCACAGATATATACACCGAGTGGGCCTTTACTGTGCCGTATCCTCATGCCAGATCTCCCAGATCTGGATGGCGAGCAAATCTGGACTAAGATCTCTTCCATCACATGCTCACCCCTTGCAGAATGCTTCACTGAAGCTCTGCACTGTACCTCTTTCATCACCATCTCATTTCCGATGCCAAATGTGCCTGGAACACTGCTGGCCTAAGCAATCACTTCTCACAGAGTCTCTCTCCGCTCATTCCCTCTTTCATATTGGATAGACAAGCTTACAATGAGGTTGTCTGGCATTGCCAATTAAAGAAAACAGATAAATATGTGAAACCACAATAAATAAATCAAATTCTGGCTGAGCCTAACATTAACCAATCACCAATCAATCATGACATGACAATCAGCTCTTATTATTAATAACAACAATAATATTGAAACAACTCATTATTGAACTACAATAATATTTTTTTATAGCAATAAATTAAAAATGTATAATTTTTATGGCAACTTTTGGCTGATTTACAGTACAACTACTATTTCTTCTAGAAATTGCCCAGACACAGTTTGGACAATGCAGGTCAAATGAGAATTTTAAAATGTAGGCTCATTTCTAGCTCATATATATGGTTGGCCAACGCCAGAAGTGGCCCACATGTGTATGCTATGTGGGTCTGTCTGGTATAGTGTCATTCTTCACATTGCCTGTACAGACAAAAACCACAGTTTGAAAGTCACATTAATATGGACACTGTTGATTTTGTGGTGAGATTCTTTACCAGTCTGAATGGTCACATGCCTGCCTTCCCCTTTAAGACTCTAAGTTGAGTCCAAGGATCACAGACTGCAAAATTGTTTTCATTTTACATGGGCATTTCCTTACTTTTGAGGCACCCTATTCACAACCCAACACCTACCCCTAACCCTAAAATGGGAAGAAGTGGTAATACCAACCAATTTCACCTATTTTACAAAACTATTGCAAAATACTGTATACAAGCACACCTGAGCCCACATAGAAACATCTGGCCCAGCCCTTCCAGGAAGTCTTTCAGTAAAGAGGCAGACCTCTCAGTCAGTGAAGAGGCAGACGTCTCACTCACTGACGGGGCAGTGTCACCCAGTGGACAGGAAGAGCAGGTCCCCGTGTCCGACATGCTGGAGGTGCAGGAGGAGGCACCGGGAGCAGATGTTCATCTGGAGATGACAACTGTGCAGGGAGAGGGTGCCTTGTTTTCTTCTCAGTCTTATCAGTACTACAGTAATCCATGGCTGGGTGTAATTGAGTACAGATGACATATATCAACTCTATTAAGTTGGTCACACTCAGAATCAGCAACATCTTCAGCACTGATGTTCATGCTTTGTATAAAGCCATTAAACAATAGCATTTTAGATCCCTGGTCTCATAGTAGGATAGAAACTGTACTTGTTCTAATAACCTTTACTGAAGTTGTCTTTCCCGATTGCAGAGCACTGAGAGAGCGTCCCTGTGGAGCAGAAAACTCCACCAATTTAATCCCATTTGCCTCAGGAAAACCAAGGGACCGCCACCCATCCCTAAAGTTGTGGTGGACAAGGTCGGGATTGCAGAATATTGCGAGACCGTCGCTGTGGCAGAGAAAACTCCTTACAAACTGGAGTTTTTGAAGAACCTCCAATGCAATCCCATTTGCCCCATCAAAATTAAGGGACCGCTGCCCATCTCTAGAGTACTGGACAAGGTCAGGATTACACCTACATTGTGTTGGACAGCATGATGTGATGTGATTGCTGCAGTCATCTTTCCCTTGACCCTGACTAGTCTCCATAGATCCAGTTTCATACTGGATCTAGTTCCTGGATCTTATCAGTAAACATATATAAAATATTTCATATTCTTTTTGGATCTTGTCAGTAGTATTAGAAACTACAGTGCCTCTGTAAAACCATCTCAAATGAAACTGGAAAGGGTAACAGCTATTTTGTACAACTTGCAATACAGGGAGTGAAGAGTTTTGAAATATTAATAAGGCTAACAGAAAATTCAGTTTTCCTTGATATCTGCTCTGTAAAAGACAGATCTTACTGGTGAAATCTCATCTATTCCCTTGATGAAATGCTGAATTAAGAACAAAGAGTTTTCTTTTCACTTGCACTGTTCTTGCTTATGGATATACGACTTTCGGTGTTCCAAAGCCCCTTCTGGGCCCTGTTTTGGACACCCCTTCTTATGAATGCATTCAGCTACTTTTAGTTGCACCCATTGCTGACACAGATGTGCAAATGCACACAAACAATGGGCAGTCCTTGTAGAGAAGGGACCAGCATTGAGCTGCTTTTAATACCCTTGATTTCAGAAGAAACAGTGAATGAGCATGTGCACCAATACTTAATATGTATGAATATATGTATACATGTATAGCTCATACACTTTTCCCTCACTTGCATGTACATATGTACAAAAGAAATGCCATTTTAACAGCTAGTGTTAGTCTCCTTCATCCAATCCACACCACCTCTGAGGTGTGTTTGGGTCATTGTCCTGCATTTACATTTACGGTATTTAGCTGACACTCTTGTCCAGAGCAACTTACAAGGTTACTCATATTACAGAGGTGGGCCACATTATCGTTAGGAGAATAGAGTCTTGCCCATTGACTCTTATTGGTGTATCACAGAATAGTTGCCCAGAATAGGAATCGAACCCCAGTCTCCCACATGCTGTCGTGGTTTGCCTGGTGATGTTATCTGTAAGAATTCAGGTGTGTCAGTGAATTCTGACATATTCCCCTAGATTACACAAACACACACTTTTATAATTTATATATACATTATTATTGGTATTAATATTATTATTATTATTGTTGGTGTTTATCATTAATTTCTCAGTTAATATGTTTATCAGTTATAATCAGTTTTCTTTCTCTAAATCTCATTTGTAAAGCTTTGGCAATACAAATACACATCTATTTGTCATGCTAATAAAGCACCCTGAATTGAATTTAATTGAGTGTGTGTGTGTGTGTGTGTCTGTGTGTGTGTGTGTGTGTGTGTGTGTGTGTGTGTGTGTGTGTGTGTGTGTGTGTGTATGTGTGTGTGTGTGTGTGTGTGTGTGTGTGTGTTTGTGTGTGTGTGTGTGTGTGTGTGTGTGTGTGTGTTCAGATGTCAGACAATCCCCATTAAAGCAATAGTTCCCCCTTCCTTACTTCAAATGTAGCCAAAACATGTTTTAGTGTGTGACATTTGCGACCCCTCTTTCACACTGGAGCTATAAGGCTTATGCTGCTAAATAATGGATATAATCTATTTACACTTTTGTTAAAGTATCACAAGATTCTTTCCTCGCCATCAAAAAAGCAGTAAATGTTTTCTGCATTAAAACTGTTTAATACCAAATACCTTGATGGTAGCACAAAAATTACAGTTCCATTAAATAATATAATAATAGCCAAGGAAATATTTCTGACAAAGTCATTCTAAAAAGGTCATTTCATTCATCTTATCTTCGTCACTGTCAACTGAGGGATATAGAGACAGTGGTCAGCACAGGTCACATTCAGACGTCTGTATCAGGGGAAGTGGGTTAACAGGGCAGTGACAAATAGCCTGGCCCATTTTCTCCTGTGACTAATGGAGACCCATTCACCTCCACCGGATTTAGGTTGGTCCACTGGGGAGCTGGAGGCTGACTGAGCAACTTCATTCACCGCTGAACTACTTCTAAGAGAGGACACCTCTTGCCGAGTGCTGATGAGTTGCTCTTTTTGAGAACTGATTATTTTGGAGTTCATTTGAGTAAAAAAGTGAGAAAGTTCTGAAATGTTCTGAATGATTCTTAGAAAAACATCCATCCATCCATCCATTTTCTTAACCGCTTATTCCTGAATAGGGTTACGGGTGAGCCGGTGCCCAGCCGGCAACTCTGAGCGCAAGGGCGGGAAACAACCCTAGACAGGGCGCTAATCCATCGTAGGGCACACACATGCACACACACATCCACACACTAAGGGCCACTTTAGAGTCTCCAATTCACCTACCATGCATGTCTTTGGACTGTGGGGGAAAACTGGAGTACCCAGAGGAAACTCATGCGAACCCGGGGAGAACATGCAAACTCCACACAGAAACTTCCCAGGTCGCCCCACCCGGGGATCAAATCCAGGTCCTTCTTGCTGTGAGACAACAGCGCTATCCACTTTTATGTATTTTATTTATTACAGTTTTAGCAAATAATGTACATTGATTTTTATGCCATAATGTATAAAACTACTTGTATTTGGACAGTGACAAGAATACTGTGTTAAAACATGGACCTATTTTGATTATTTAATTATGCAGTGACACTTGTGAGAAATTGATAGAATTTCCATTGCAGTATTTGGAACCCATAGATATCCAATGCTGATTACCAAATGCTGAGTTTCCTTCCTGGAGGTGCCATGCCAGGCCTTTACTGCCGCCACATTCAGTTGTTATTTGTCTATCTGCTTTCAGTTTAGCTTTAAGTATTTAAAAGGCATGCTCAACTGGATTGATGTCAGGTGCCTGACCTGGTCATTTAAAAACATGCCCTTTCTTTTCCTGTAACAGCTCTTGGGTTGCTTTTGCAGTACCTTTCTGCCATTATTCATCTGTACTATTAAGCACCATTCTATTGGCTTTGCATCCTTTCAGTTTATCGGTCTATAGACTTCAGAAATCACCCTCAGCAATCACATTAACAATAATACACGTCCATGCCACAACAGTGCCTCCACCATGTTTAACTGATGATGTGCCATTATTTAGATCTTGAGTCTTTCCTTTCAATCTCCATATTTTCGCTTCCTCTCAGTCTGTACAAGTTCATCTTGATGTGTCTGTCCAAATGATCTTTGCCAGGCTTTTTTAGATGTTTTCTTACAAAGTGTAATCTGGCTATAATCTTCTTAAGTGCTACCAGTGGATTTTATATGCAGGGTTTGTGAAAACGCTTAATTGTAAACTTGAGAGTGTTCTTGATTTGACTTGATATTGTTAAGAGGTTTGTCACCAAGGAAATAATTCCCAATTCCAGTAACTGAAATGATTCACAGTCCCAGTCACTGAAATAAACTGTTCTCGAAAAACTCGTTCTGCATCATATCAATGAACAATTCCTTAATTAATTAATCTTTTAAAAGAACTGTGGTGCCTGTCAATATTAGACATGGGCAACGGGAGACTTTGTCACTGGTGTCACTACAGGCCCGTAGGGTACAATAAAGCCAGTTTCCTATGCCCCCAACAGTGTTATTGAAAGAAAACAGCCTTGCTTTACCAGGAACTGCTTGACCCAGTTTTCCAAGTAGTCGTCTGTGTCTAGTGGACATGGGTCATGGCAAAGGACCTTGCTTTTGTGAAGTTACAACAGGATGTACCATCTGTATGACGGTGCACAAAGCAGCGATATGTTGGAGCCCCCTTTAAATGGCCTCTCTTGCCAGTTGTTCTCCTCTCACCTCCACTTACAGCCACTTGGGCCACACACAACACACAGGCCAAAAGCACACTCATTACTATGATAAAACGTTGCAGCATTTTATTTTCATTTGATTTTCATTTCAAAGGCGTATGAGTGCGAGTCTTATTATTATCATCACTCAGAGAGGCAGAGCAATTCATTTGGAACAGAGAGGTACACTACTCCAAACCAAAAGCACTTCAGCTCAGCCTAAACTGTGATATGAGGAAACCAGATCAAAGAACAGTACACACACACACACACACACACACACACACACACGCACAATCACACACACACATTTACATTTACAATTATTTAGCAACACTGCACTGACACAACATGGAAAAAAGAATATACAATACAATTGGGGTGTTTTTAGTTGTAACTATTGGGGTACATTTACTCTAAGTTATCTGGCAAACTGAGGAATCTTGCTTTTTAAAACACTCCCAAGGAAAACAACATTACATTACATAACATTACAACAACATAATAAAATGTCAAGGAATCTGATCTCATCTGTAAAGAGGTAAGAGGTAAAGGTCAGAATTTCTGGACATAGTCTCATCTTGGATTAAATCACAGCAGCAGTGATAGAAGCCAATTTAGAAATCCATGTTCAGAGAAGAACAATGATGTTCAAGGCTAACTGAGTTTCCTAACCTTGATCAGTTTAAGTCTCAGACAAGGCCACCACTACACTGGCAGCTAGATACAGGAGAAACATCGAGGATAGTCGCTGGCCTTTCCTCGGGGTTCAGAGCAATTGCATTTGTTAGCTTACTACTACTTGTAGGAGCCTCTTCAGTTCTGCTAAATATTTCAGAGAAAAACACATACTGTTTCTCAGAGTGTGTGTGGGTCGTAAGGTACATGGCCAACACTGGACACCTGAGGAAATATGTGTGAGCAACAAAATAAACTCCTATGTCCAGTCGTTTTCTGTTTATTCTGGGCTTCTGTGCATGGGGTGTTTGTCTGTGTTTCTATCAGACCTTAAAGGAGGTTTTAATATTTACTCCACTGCGACTTATACATTGATGGCTGGGTGGGTAGGTAGGTAGGTAGGTAGGTAGGTAGGTACTTTATTGATCCCAATGGAAATTGAGGATCAGAAATAACACATGAGATTCCCACATCTGAAGAATTTGCAAGGGTCAGCACAACCGGAGCGCAATGGCTAAGCCTCACCTTGGGCAAACCACCTTCATGATCATGGTATCACCTCTGCCAGGTAAGTACATACCTCAGCATTTAGAGTGCTTGCCTTCTAATATTTAGATCAGCCAACTATGAATCCAAACAAATGTGAATATTACAAACAGCAATTACTTCCACTGTCCATTAAATAAAAAAATGTCCTTTTGTCTTACATGTCCTCAGACAAGGACATGTTTGGTGCTTATTTAGTTTTGTGCTAGAGCTACCAGGTTACTTAATCTAACAGGTAAATAATGAAAAATAAATTACTGAGCAATGAGGAGACTGTGATATTAGCACCATAATAACTGAGTGTTATTATTACCTATTACTACTTATTAGGTTATGTACATAGACTTCCCCTGTTCTCATCTTCCATATCAACCACAGATACTATGTGTCTAATATAAGACGTGTTTGGTGTCTCAAGATTGCTCAAGTGAAGCTATGAAGCTTAAGTACCTGACATATAATCAAATGTTAACCATAGGAGAGTACATACAGGTACTCAAGCCTCTCAATTTAATACTCAGATGCACCACATTATCTGCAGATGAATAGACTATTATTAGAGAGGACTGCAGGCTTTTTTTTAAACAAAATTGATTTGCAAAGTGTAATTAATAAATGCTATTTGCTTGTGAGGAAAAGTTGGGATACTCAATACCCTGTTAGCTGGTAATTCCTCCTGAAATAATGTCAATTTGATGTCTCCTATAGCCATCTACCAGTCTCTAACATCGACTGTAAGAAAGATTTTCCAACTCCTCTATGCAGAATTGTTTCAGCTATTTGATGTTTCAACATCAGTCTTTGTACAAATGGTCTGACATTTTCCTCAAGCGCCCTCTGATACAATAAAAATGACAGAGTAGTTTCTATAATGGAATCTCAAGGCCCTGCTGCTGACATTTCCACCACCATGCTTCCACCATGCTCTAGCCATGGTGACGCCACTCACTTCAACAGTCAAAGAGTACACCAAAATAATGTCTGAGGCTTAAACACAGCCACTTCCAAAGTCATCTCTAATCATTTGCAGCAGATGATGTAACTGTAGTAATAAACATGGCAGTGTCCTGATTTTTCCTCACAAGAAAATTGTATTTCTAATGATGAATGTTTCACAAATTGTTTTCATATTACATTTTCTTTCTGTTTCATGTGTTTAATCATAGCAACTCCATCCTCAATATTGGGGTAGAAATAATGGTAACTCAATTCATGGGGTATCTGAACTTTTTCACATGACTGTAGTTATGTAATCATAACACTTATGATGCCGTTATCTACAACATGGACTACTGGGACCTCAAAATGACTGCTATTTTTATCCATACTATGTGTTTTTGTTCACGTGTATAGTGAGTCATAGTCAGACACCACTTAAGCAGTCTGTTAGAGATTAATGAACAACTCCACACTGTTTGAGGTGAGTGTGTGATGCTTCAGACATGCAGTCAGTGCCACGGAAATTGAGGGTGTATAAACTCCTAATACTTGTTAGCTCCTTTTGCCTCATTGCTCCACTGCAAGAGTAAAAAAAAAGCATACCTCACACAGCAAACATGTCTCGGTTGATAAACTACATGTAGGTGTAAGAGAGAAAACTATGTAAATTTCATTTTTGGCAGAGCCACTGTTTTTATGCTAGTCACTGCCAAACCCCTGCACCCACTGTAATGGTCCTGAACGACAGAGCTCTGCAGCCTTTAGGCAGACAATTCATAAGACGCTACCTGACCTGAAGGCTTTCTCACCCCATTAAACCTCCAGTTGCCTTTGACCCACCATCAGTACTTCGGAGGCTAACGTTCTGGCGGCAGTGGCGATCCACTCCATAAATCCCACTTTCATTTCCCTTCCCCAGATTTCAGAAAATGGATGGCATAGTTAAAGCAGCGATGGGTGTGACAGAGATGTGAGGAGGTAAAGTAGTGTTTAACACTCTGCCGTTCTGACAAGCATCATGCTGTGTTAAAGCTTCCAGAGAATCACAATAAAACCAGAGGGAAACTCGGGTTCTGCCCAACCGATACTTCAAGCAAGAGTTTGGTACAAGTATTGAACAAATATTAGGTGTCTAAAGTTTCCTTCTTTCATTTAACACTGAAGCTACAAGGCTTATGTACATTAAAAAAAGGATAGGAGCTTGTACTAATCACATACGCGCGCACACACACGCGCACACACACACAATATGACCAAATATTTGTGGGCATCCTTTCCTTCTAATGAATGCATTCACCTACTTTAAGCTGCACCACTGCTGATACACAGCTTGTCTAGTACGTGACATTTTGACAAGAGACTAGGAATCTCGAAAGCATATAAACATCAACCTACTGGCATCCTGCCTAATGGCAGACGTGGGCTAGAGCGGAGTTTCTCAACCTGTAGGCCAGTGTAGCACTCTACGTATAGTGATCCACAGGCCAATCCTCTATAGTGGGCCAGTAATGCCACATTAAATCATAAGTCTACATGAAAAATTGAGAGCTCAATCATGCACAAATGATAAACATTATGCAAGTATTAATTATTAATGCTTAATAAATTAATAAACATACAGAAATAATAACACTACAGAAGTAACACAAGGGCAAAATCAAAGCAGGTTGAGAACCCCTGGGCTAGAAGATAGGAAGTGGAACTATATTCTCTGGAATGATGGTGGTCCATCTAGCACTCTTGAATGAGTTGAAAAGTTGGGGATGGTGCATCGCTGAATGCAATCAAATTCTCAGAGCAATATTCCAAACTCTAAATCCTTCACTAGACAGTAGAGACGCTTACTCCTATAAAAGCAGGATGAATTTGTTTTAATACCCTTGATTTCAAAAGAAACAATGAATGAGCCGGTGTCTATTATATTTAGGTCTATATAATGTATCTTAAGTCTCAAACTGGATGGAACTGTTCAAAAAAGTCCATCTTTTATTTTTAAAGAACCCTTTCATCACTTTCTGACATTTATCTAGATTAAACTATTAACAGCTTTGCTCATTTTGTGCAGCTATGCTTATTTTGTGCTAGATATAGAACAATAATTAAGGAAAATGGTATACTTGTACCAGTATAGAATATTTCCACCCTAAATCTCCCCCAAGTGGCTGTAGCTTTTTTTCATCCTCTAAATATATGAAAGCTATGCAAACAGGTATTTGAACAATCCATTTACTTAGTATTATCAGACTCTTTAAAACCAATCAATAAATTAATGAAGAAAATCATCTACAGAATAATCCATAAATAAAATCATCATAAACTGCCTACAGAACAGTTCCACGTAATGTACAGCTTTCACAATTTTAATAATTTAGTTCGTTTGTTAGTTTCTCAAAAGAAATACATAATTCTATTAGATGCCCAAGAGGTGGGGCTTCTCAGAAAATGAGTGGGGCTCTCTTCTATTTATTTATTTGGTTCTTTTTCAAAAGGGAAACATATTCTCTTACTTTTAGTAAACAAAGTATGTTTGTTTGATTGATCAAAAGAAGAAGATGAAGAAGAAAAAATGAGGAATAAATCATGAAACATTGCGTGAAAATCCTCATACCTTTGCAACCTCAAAATAAACAAGGACTAAACCACAGAGCTGAAAAACTGCAGCCCTGGGAGAGCAGGTTGATGTAATAAAGAGTCTCTTGTCCTGAAAACCAAGGCAGTTTTTAATTGGAATCGTCTCAAACACCTTATTACAAAACATTTCACTGATTTACTAGATCTAAAAAAAGGCAAACCAGTATCAGTAGACTGTGCAGGATGCTCATCTACATGCTCGTCTTCAGTAAAATTAGATTAAAACAGCACATTTTGAAGTGCATCCTCTTTTGAAGGAAAATATCAGGTCAGTGTCAGCTGATACTCATTTCAGTATCAGCATTCAATGAGAGAAAGTGGTACCATTGCGAACCCCCTTTCCTAAGTAAGCTACTGCACCAGTGCAGTTCATGGGCTCAGGCTCAGAGCCGGAGATCTTTGCATGACTAATGGACTAATGGACTACATGACATGCCAGTTGACTTGATTATGTTCAGCGGAATACAACATGTGATGAAATGTACATCCTTGTGTCCTTCACTGCTCTTCAGAAGAAAGACTAAAGTCTGAGGATGATGCAGAGCCAGGTTCAGGAGACTGGAGGGAACCAATCAGTGTGGAAAAACACCAAGCCTGCAACACAGTGCAAGAAGTGGCTGTGCAATGCCAGCATCACTGATCCAGCCCAGTGCTACGGTCCTATGGCACATTTGTGCTCTTCACTGCAGAGCAGCTCTGGAGCATTTCTGCAGTAATGACATGCATGTGATTCCTATGCTTGTATGTTCACACTAATATTGCACAACTGAGATTAATGCAAAAACAAAAAAATCTGAGCGTGCACACACACACACACACACACACTCACCGGTGGACAGGAGGCTGTGGCTGAGACTCGGGGTGACTAGGAGTGGTCAGATGAAGCTGTGGGCGTGTCCTGTCGTTGGGTTTGTCATTATTTTGTTGTTGTTGTTGATGTTGTTGTTTTAATCGTCGTTCAGCGGCTCCTGCGTGGTGAACGACCCGCTCAGCTGCGGCTGCAGTGAAGGCGCTGAGATGAGGGTGAGATTGTTTACCCCACCCATACCACGTAAAGCCCCGCCCACCCTGCTTCAATTGGCTGTTAGTGGATCTTTACGAACAACCTCCGTTCTAAAAACCCTTCGCTAAGCCAATAATACCGCAGAGGGCGGGGTTTAGTGTAAACCCGCGAGCCAATTCGAGCGATGAATGCGGCTAGTTTGGGGACGGAGGAGTGAGGGCTAACCAATCAGAGGGTGTCAGGGGTACTAGAAGCCAATCACAGCAAATGGGGCGGGTCTGGGTGAACAGGTGGACAAAATCTCAGCCCAGCTTTGGGATTGGGCTGCTCGTGTCCTGGCATAGTGGGCGGGGCATACTTAATTGGAGACAAAATATGAACCACTAATCTAATGAAGGCCCTGGGTTGTGGGAATGTTGTTGGAGGACCTGAAAGGATAGTAACAAGTGGTTGTTGCCCTAAGGGTGGGTTGTTGTAGCTGGGGGTGAAGAAAATAAGGTTTACTTGTCAGTCACTGTACAGGCGGTAGCAGCAGAGCCATCAATGGGAGTTCAAATGTTGGTGGTCACATGATTCATTGAAACTTGCAGTTGTTCCAGGAAGTTCTTGCCAGGCAGTTTAAACACATAGGCCTTTTACACCAACGTGGAACAGGTTCCGTTCTGATTCTCGAACCTAATTTTGAACTGTTTGGCGCATTTCAATCCAAAAAAAAAGGTCCCAGAGCCTGAAAAGTTTGTTTGCAGTAAGATTAGGTTTTCCAGAGCAAAATGCTGTGGATGTGTCTAGATGTACAGGAGCAAGGAGCAATGACAGACCTTTTGTCTCACAGTGTATTCTTCTTCATCTTTCGCCAAATGTTGCTCCGTGTTTGATGCCAGTTCGATCCATGTTTGCTTTTTGGAGAAAAACAAACTTCTGTAACAGCACAAACGCTCGCAGGTAGTTCATACGGTCTGCCATCTTCTCACTTCCATTTATGCTGGACAACACCATCTGTTCATACTGTATTTCTTTGACGTATCTTCAGTTGCATTAAAACTGGTGTAAACATGGGATGGTTGCTTAAATACAAATAAACCAAAAAATGCCAGAACAGAACCAGTTCAAGAATCAGAGGTCTTTTGGTGGAAAAGGCATAGAGGCTCTGACAGAACTACATCATTAGTAGTTAATAAATTCAGTCTGTATGCACATACACAAATATTGTATGGTTTTAAAGTAATATCTGTAAACTTTTGTTTGTTTTTGTGTGTAGGAAATAAACTCTGCTGACACATTTTGAGGCAGACTAGTTTGTCAAGCTCAGAATGAGCAAGACTAGACTGAGCGGAAATGCTATTCTCACCATCTTTGTGCATTGCCTTATGGACAAAAAGAGGAAGGTTCACTGCACCTCACTACATCCCCACCTACAGGCTCACAGTCGACATCCATCCCCCCACCCATAACATATGCTCCCATCACTCCAGATCTATAACAGCACTGATCATCACAATGCAGCACACCTGACATGCAGCATTTTGTATCATTGCAGTATGATTACTTAGAACGAGCAAGGGTGTAGAATTAGCATGGATGGAAGTGACTTGTCCCCACCAATTTCCAGCAAAATCCCCACCAATAATTTGATCCCCTTCAAAAAAAAACTAGACATGCAGAAAGGGTTATAATTTTCTGTACTCGAGTCCTGCCTCCCTGTAGCACATGTGGCCAATGTGATTGTGCCAATCGTAGGGGATTCATAGATCCTCATCAATGTATTTAGTATGATTACTTATTAATTAGTACAAAATATCAAGTGTTATGCCTTATACAATACGCCATCATAATACACATCAATATAATGTATACTGTATATACTGCACTATGTAATTATTATCTGTGTTCTTGTACTGAGTGCCTTACTATCCTTTGCTAACTATTTGCTAGTGTAATAATGTGAATTTCCCCCCCGGAGGACTAATAAAGAGATTAATAAGATTATGTTATCTTGTCTTATTGGTGGCTTATTTGAAACACACACTGTAGTGTTTTCAATCTTACCATGGTCCATTCAGCACTCCTGACTTGCAGCATCACTGGTCCTCCACTACATTTCCTACAGTAAGTTATGAATATTACCACTGTATGGTTATTTATAAGTACCATTTATAACACAATTATACAGCTATCAGATGCATGCTTAGAATCATTATCTATGTGGTTTATTTTAGTGCAATTTTTAAGTACTGAGATTCCAAATTTAGTATGATCCATTTTTAAAACTGCTGGACTGCTTTTTGCCTATACCTTATATTTTCAGTCTCATTTTACATCCCCCTTTTGCCATCAATCCAACATCATTTCAGCTTCAACAGAACATAGACAAATAATAATTAAGTGATTCACAAAGCCTCCAGGCCTAGTATATTTCACAGACCTGTAACATCTTTAAGAAGCTCTTCTGTCCTCCACTCATTACCTGTATTAATGGCACATGTTTGACGTCGTTATCTGTATAAAAGACACCTGTCCACAGCCTCAAACAGTGAGACTCCAAACTCAACCATGGCCAAGACAATAGGCAAGCAGGGTAGTGTAAATAAATCAACTGTGGGAGCAACTGTAAGAAAATGGAAGACATACAAAACCATTGATGATCTCCCATCAATCTGGGGCCCCATGCAAGATCTCAACCCATGCCAGTCTCCAGACCTCAACCCCTTAGAAAATTTGTGGAGGTTGAAAGTCTGTGTTGCCCAGCGACAGCCCCAAAACATCACTGCTCTAGAGATCTGCATGGAGGAATGGGCCAAAATACCAGCTGCATTGTGTGCAAACCTGGTGAACACGTTTGACCTCTGTCATTGCCAATAAAGGTTATTTTACAAAGTATTGAGTTGAAATTTTGCTATTGACCAATTACTTATTTTCCACCATAATTTCTAAATAAATTCTTTAAAAATGCTACAATGTGATTTCCTGGATTCTTTTCCTCATTTTGTCTCTCATAGTTGAGATACAGACCTCTCTCATCTTTATAAAAAGACATTTTGCACAACCACTGTATATCTGTAATAGAACAGTATTTACATTTATGCATATGTGGAAATCTGAAATCTGCATGTAGATAGTCTTGTCTTTTGAGATTCACTGTATAAAAGGAGTAAGGAGGTCCAGGCAGAAACATACGTGCATTGTATCATCAGCATTTTCCTACGGCCCGAAAATTTTTTCACATTACTGTGGTGGTTACAACATTCAGTTTTCAGCCAAATGCGTAAGCAGGTTGACCAGCTGAGCTTTTGATAAGCATGGCATATGTTTTCATTTGAGTTTGATGGATTGGCCTGTCTACCAGTAGACAAGAATATTGCCTGCTTAATTGTGTGCAATACAATCGATAAACACCTTATTTTGAATATTCAGAATTTAATTTGCCATTTGTAAGGGGGGTCTGTATCAACTATTTACAAACATTAACTATGTAAATGGTTAATAGCATGCAGGAGCATTTCACAGCTCCAGTCCTGTAGATCCCCATACTGTACACTAACACACCTGATTCAGCTCAGGAAGGATAACGGGCTCATGGTTTGATAATGATATGACTCAGGTGCTGGAAAACATTAGGCTTATCTTAGAGCTTGGAAACACTAGCTTACAGTTTGAAAACACACCTTGCTCCTCCTGCTTTAATAAGTAACGGACTAACATTTTTATTCTAAACCTCTGCATTTATAACTTAGTGTACTTTCCGTTTATAGGCAACACAGAGAGATTGTAAAATGGCTGCCCAAATACATGCACAAATAACTACCAGAGCTTGTGAGAAACCATGTATTTTTCACATGCATTAGTACAGTATACAGTTAGACAGGTATACAGGTATACTATTGATTGTAATGAACACACACAGCTGTGTGGCTTCATGGATTAAGAGGATCTGGATGGAGTGACGAGGCAGCAGAAACAGGAGTTCTATTGGATTAGATAGCCTCATAACCTTCCTCAGGACGTTAAAGGCCAGAGGAAACTTGGCCAGGACTATCCCTGTGGAGAGGGCTGCTGCTATCTCTTCTCCTCTCTCAAGGGGTCTGGACCTTTCTGTCAGCAAACTACTGCACTAGAGAACAGCTGAGCATTAAGCAACCCACACAAGTTAAAACCGTCAGTTTATTAGAACCTTGCACTTGCACTAATTTGACTTATCACATGACATTTATCATTGTTGTAATAAATTGCATCCCTGATTTCCATACAATTACAATTCACAAGGTCCAAATCTGATTCTACTGAATATCGATTATTTAGGTTAGGAGGAATAACTATACAGATTATACTAAAATATACAAAATAAATAAAACCACAAAGAACTTGGCGTACAAGGATCATCAGCCACATGATCCTCAGTGCAAAGAAGGATGCGCAACTATACAAAGTATAAAGTGATAAAATGACAAGTGATAAGGTGATAAGTGATATGATGTGCTAAGTAACTAAGCTTAAAATATATATATAAAAAAGTTCACTACATCTGACTTATTCCCGTCATCATCTTTGCCTTGTTTATTCCCTATGTGCTTCTTAACATGTGTTGGGTTTTGTTTTGTTCCTGTATCTGCCCTTGCTCTGCCCATTCCCATCTGTATCTCATTTGTAACCCTGCCCTTTCATTCTCTATTCCCAGGTGATTGTCATGTTGTGCTTGTATTTAAGTTCCTGGTTTTCAGTCAGACTTGGTTAGTCCTGTTGTTTATGTAGTGATCATGTTGGTTCATTTGTTGATTACCATGTGTTTGTTTGCTTGTTTCCTAGTGTTTGTCAGCGTGTTCCACTTTGTTTTTGTATCCTCGGTTTGTTTCTTTAAATAAATTCACAAAACCCTGCAAGTACGCCCACTTCCCTTTGTCTTTGTCTGCTCATTGTACTTAATCATTATAGACCACAATAGAATTGTTTGAGGCTATACAAGGTATAGAACTTTTCACATGTATATGCCATACATATGATTTTGTAATGCATTTATTAAAAAAATATGTAATTCAAATATTACATTTACACTTATTATTAGTGTAGAAGACTTTTATTACAAATGTATTACAAGTTTTCTATGGCATTTCAAAGGGGTGTAAAGAACAGGTGGTACTGCCAGAGAGAGTGAGGTTGAAACGTGAGCAAAACCCCTTATAAAACTACAACCATCAATGCTAGTTCACTATATCTGATTGTAATGTTTTGATACAATAATTTGATGACATGATGATTTGTTATAGTGTCCAAATTTAAGAAGGATAAACATCGCAAATATTTTTGGTATCATTGTTTGTAGCATTGGTATCATTTGGTAGCATTGGTATCATAATGGTACGCATTAATTAATTAATTGAGATTAATTCACTGAACCTTTTGCAGCCTTTCACTGAACAGACTCCTCTACTTCATGATTATACTGTGTAATAGGTGTCATTGTCCATGATAGAAAGCAGTTTGTCCAAAGTCCTTACAATGGTCTTATCAAATGAATATCTGGATTTGTTAATGGATGGCCTAGCAAGACTTGCCCTCTGACTGAGAGAATGAAACATGAAACTTGTTATTTGGCTTCTCTCACACCAATCTAAAAATGTATTGTGTTTCTCCCAGAAGTGGACCATTCAAGCTTTCTGAGGGTGTCTTTATGGTTTTAGGGAAAAATCTTGCATTGTTTTGGTGAAATTTTGATCTTGACTCCAGAAGGTTAAAGATCAATTGTGGCTTTATATGAATCGATATTGAATAATTCAAACTTTATACAAATAAAAATACAGAAATAAATCTTTCCTGCTGAGCATTTTGTGAATATTGTTAGTATTTGAGCACTAACCAACAACATGTTTAATTAGAGATTAATTTTGATCTGCATACCTTGTGTTTTGGATTTTTTTTTTTTTTTGAGTTTGGTGGTTCAGCTGGTCTACCACCCTCATGACTAACTTGACTACCCTGAGCAACCGTCATATCCAGAATAATTGGCAAGACCAAATTGGTCAAACAGCATGACTTGATCAAGCTGGTCATGCTGTCAGACCAGTCTGGACCATTAAACTAAAAAAAAACATATCCTTTACAGACAAACTAGTTAACCTTCTTTACTGGCTTAACCAGCTGGCTTCTATCTTGATGACCAGAATTTCAAAAACCACCCAACAAAACCAGCTGAAACCAACATTCTGCAAAAAGTGGTCTTCAGCAAAAGCTGCATTTCCAGCAAGGCATATTAGCTCATATTACACAAGAAATGTGCTTGGCTATATGTTTAATGTCAGGTGCAATTTATTCCAACTATGAACACTAAGGTGTGAGATTCTAGAATTTACACTCTAGTTTCAGAATATGAACACCGACTAGAAAGTGTATTTCTAGATACATTCTGAAGAAAATGTGAATATGACTGCAGCTCAGAAGTCTTCCTGTGATATAGAAGTTGGGTGATAAAGTATTGCTAGATGGTTGTTAAGGTGTTGCTGTGACATAGATGTTGATTGTGAAGGTATCCTAGGTGGTAGATAGGTAGGTAGTTAAGCATCCCCACAGCATGATGGTGCCACCACCATGTTTCACTGTGGGGATGTTTATCAGTAGCAGGGACTGGGTAACTGGTCTGAGTCAAGTGGAACATGGATGGTGCTAAATACAGGAATATTCTTGAGCAAAACCCATTTGGGTCTTTTTGGGATTTGAGTCTGGGATGGAGGTTCACCTTCCAACAGGACAATGACAATGACCTGCATACTGCTAAAGCAACACTTGAGTTTAAGTGGAAACTTTAATCCAATTAAGAATCTTCGGTCAGACTTGAAGATTGCTGTTCACCAGCAGGAACCACGTAACTGAAGCTGGAGCAGTTTTGCCTTAAGAAATGGGCAAAAATCCCAGTGGCTATAGGCGGCAAGCTCATAGAGACTTATACAAAGTGACTTGCAGCTGTAACTTGTGCAAAAGGAGGCTCTACAAAATACTCACTTTAGGGGGGGTGAATAATTATGCACACTAATATCTGATATTTTGTCCTATTTGTTGTTTGCTTTACAGAAAAATGTTCAGGCATGTTCTGTAAATGAAATGATGCAAACCCTCAAATAATCCATTTAAAATCCAGGTTATGAGGAAGCAAAACATGAAAAATGACAAGGGGGGGGTGAATACTTTCGCAAGGCATTGTGCTGTAGGCCTGATCTACAAAATCCCAGGCGAGATGAAATCAGATTAGGTAGGAAACAGTGATCATTTCCCTCTGGTCTGCTGCCAGTAACAGGCCGTCTGCTCACTGCCTGCATGTTTTGGATGTGTGTGGATGGGGCTTTGAGCTTGCCGAGCATCAGCAGTGTGTTTTCTAGGATCCAGGGAATGATCTAACATAGCTGCTTGCATTTAAGTGTCCTAGATTTGGGGTGAATAGTGAGTCATTAGAAGCATTTTAAAATAGACTTGACAAACACTGTGGAGGAAGCCATATAGTTCATCACACACTTCTCCAACAGTTCATACGTTACAAGACATTAACAGTAGAACATATGACCCTGAGGGTCTACAAAATGTGATCAAAGGAATATTTTGAGAAAGGGGATAAAACACAAACTGCTTGGATTCACGGGCAAAAAAATACATCATATTCTCCCACAAGATAGCCTGACATGGCATATTGTTTCATAACATCCCCATGTGAAAATGAGTTATTAATACTCAAGAACGACGCACGCCGTCGTGCAGCTCTCCTCCAGGGACAAAACACTGATTAGCATGCAGTTCATATTGAAGTTCAATGAGTACGTCAGATTCGTTCTGTAATTTTTTTACCGTTTCCTTTGGCAGCAATCATGCACAAGCAAACTGGGTGTTTTTTTTTTTTTTTGCTTGGTGGAGGCAGCTGTGTGGTCTGAATCTTCTCATTGCTTCCCATCTCCTGAAAACATTTGCAACTCCTATTGTTCTTTCTGTTTTGCTGGCTGACAGCATTCTGCATTCATTGAAAATTGCAGAGCCCTGCAGAAGCCCTGGTTACTGGGTAATCTCATTACATGGCTCAGATAAATAGCTCAGATTCTGCATCATTTATGAGAAAGAGGTTTTAATGAAAACAGACAGGAGTAACAGTAAGATGGAGCAGAAGCCGTATGAAATCTGCAGAATAAAACCCTTCTGATTTCCTCATTCCTCCAAGGGGCACCACATGCCGTGTTACTGTTTTCTCAACTGTCATCACTTCTGTAGCTTCACAGGCTGAAGCAAACGGACATTATTGTGACCAACTGTAGCACACAGGCCTTGCATCAGCTACATTTCAATCTGGTTCATCAGCAGAACCTCTGAAACAGCAGCAGAAATGTCTCTGCTCAGCCAAACTATATCGGGGCCGCTATATGTGATCGATATTCTCATTGACAGAGAGGTAACCCTTGAACATCAGAGCATCTTTCTTATTTTGGTAATTACTGACCCCCACAGGACTTCACTGCATCAGTGTGGTTGCCACAATATGTAAGGTTTTTGAGTGACCGTGCCACCCACCGATCTTTGCTCATGTTAGTTCAGGTTCAGATAGTTGCACCCAGAAGAAAGTGTCAGATTGCAATGCTATTGGGAAGGAAGATAAAGATTACAAGGAACAATAAAAGAAAAATGGGGACTGATAAGGGGAATATCTATTGAGCATGTTGCATCACATGGGATTTTGCACGCCTGGGATTTTGCCAGCTGTCTCAGCATGGAGTTCTAGAGGTTCCTAACAGTATCCTGCAATAATATATCCCATGCAACCTTAATATTCTGACTTTGCAGATTTTACAGTAGGTTTGAGTTCAATAGCATCCCACACATTGTCAATCGGAAAGAGGTCTGGTGATGCAACTGACCATCTGTGTCATCTGTGTCTTCAAGGCAAGCTCTGGAGACAGCACCGGTATGTGGACAAGTCTGGTCCTGTTGGAAGAGTGCATCAGAATGTGCCTTCAGAAAAGCTAGGGCCACTGGTTGCAGGACCTCATTAACGTGATGTTATCAAAATGCTTGTGATGAAGACCAAAGGTATATGCATGAAATTACACACCACACAATGACACCAGGCCTTGTGGACGTGACAACAAACCGCTGCCCATTATGCCTCCCAAGCTGGATTGGTCAGTTGTCTCTAAGCATAACTCATCACTGAAGATAACCTGCTGCCAATCCGAGGGACTCCATGTGACTCTGGCCCAACACCACTGCAGTCTTTGCAGACTTTCACATGGTGTTAACAGCAGATGTCGTAATGGTCTGTGTGCATGTAGTCCTGTGTCCTGCAGGTGTCTGCCATTGGTGCTGGCACTAACAGGATGACTCAAGGGCATCACTGCATGCTGAATATCTGCAATCACAGCTGGTATGTGACTGGTATAGCTTTCCCAGGTCCTCAACAGTGAATGATTCACATCTCTGATGATGTCTTCCTCCTTTAAAACACTTAAGTACTTCAAATACTCATTCATACTCATTCTTAGAAAGAGTAAAACACTGAGTTCATGTTCTATCAGTGACATGTCATCAAACCTTCAACTTGAATGTCACCCCCTTTCAGCTCATGTAGTTGATGCCTATAATCAAGCGCTAGAGCTTCTGTCTGGGGTTGATCTGGTGGTGCCCTCTGCTGCTTACACCACACTACTACAGACTTACTTCTTCTCTTTCTTTTTTTTTTTTTTTTTTTTAAGCAGACGTCCTTTAAACTCCCAGATCCTTACGTTACTGTGTCCAAAGAAAAATTAAACATTAAATTAACAATTAGATTTTTCCAAAATTTACAAATTTCCCAGTTAAAACTTGGTTACCAGAACATGATGGGAACATCTTCATTTTGGATCTTCTACCCACCAACATAATTATGTGGGCCTCACACTGAAGGAACATAGGTTAGGTGGGTTCCTGTTGGGTATGGGCTTTGAGTGGGTTTGTACTGGGTTCCATTTGGGCTTACAAAATGGGCCCCATTGTTACCAGCCTACATCAGTTTTACATGAGTCCCATCTAGGCCTCGTGTACAGTGTACAAACCAGAAGGGGGCCATGTTTACCCCTCCTGGTCCTATCAGGGATCCTGATGGGCATCCATATGTGGGGCCCAAATGGAACCCATGGAAAAAACTTTCCGGTTCCCAATTGGGCTACCGATACAGGCCCCCACATCGCATTATTTAATACTGTAAATAATAAGCTTGTAAATAATAACTTAAACTGGATGAATGTCAATCAAAAGTAAAAACAATCAAACAAAGAAACAAAAAACATATGGAATGCTTTACATTGTACTTCATTTACCATATAAACATCTGACGAGGTCCTAAAAAAAACTGAGCCTGTGAACTTTGTGAAAACCAAAGTTTGTTCCATTCTCAAAATGTTTGGTCACAATGATGTTCAATGTTGGGAAATTTACTGCAGGAATTTCCTTAATATTAGTTTTTGTCTAACTGGATTGTGTTGTGATGCAAACCATTTCCATTATGTCACACATTTCATAACATTCTTGGAAGATTATTTCTAGGTTAACCTTCCTGGACCATTTTAAAAACATTGCTGAACGTTCCTGTAACGCTGTTAGGTGGGTTAGCCCCAATTTGGATTCAGTATAATTTGTTTAAATGGAAACAGGTTATTGTTTTATGTTAAAATAAAATTGAACCGACACAAAGAGGTTTAAAATAATCTGCATATTCTGAAGTGGTGGATTACTATATTGCTTCAATAACTCTAGATGTTTCAGTCTGGTTCTTGAATGTGAAATACAATTGCTGTCAGAACTAAAACCACTGTAACACTTTTTTTAGAACTAAAATTTAATTACATTTAAATTACAATAACTGCAATCATTATGATCTTTACTTAAAAAACTAAAGCTGCTGTGATTAAACTCTTCAGTTTAATTTGACATTAAAAACATGACGCCCCTCAATCTGGGTCATCACCCTCTCTTCCTCCTCCTCCTCCTGTCAAACTGTGTTATTAATGGACCTGTTCTCCTCACACGGACAGCCCCATTAATAAAAATAATTGTGATTTATCTCCACCACTGGAGTTGAGGTGAAACCTGGGGGCCTGGCAGCCCCCAGGCCCTCCTGCTGTATGTCTATGGGGGCCAGTGTCGGGCATGAACTGCCTTTTACACTTGCTCTTACATTCCAACACACTCTCGAGCCTTGAGCCTGATCCAAAAGTAATAACTCTTCCATCAGTCTCTTGATGCACACTCTAATACTTTTGAAGGTTAAAAAAAACTATTCATTATTGACTTTAATAAAAGCTACCCTAATTACAGGCAATGGTATCAAATGTGTGTGCACAGTATTATTAAAGAATTCTGCCAAACATCTCTAATCCATCATCGGTAACACACTCTGATGCAGCAAATACATTAACATGCCAAAAGTCATGGGCTAGCAGTAGGCATATTGATTATGAAGTGGTGGTACTTCAGGAGAGGTGAAGGTGTTATCTTGTGAGTGAGACTCAACACTGGTCAGCGTGCTCATGACCAGGTGATGTGAAATATCAGAGTTTAAGTGAGGCATGATAGTGCATGCCAGATGAATGGGAAATTCCATTTCCAAAGTTGCATGGGCAGTTAATGTACCGGGAGTATATCCTAGAACCAGTTTTGAACAACTTGGGTACAAAGACTCCAATGGACTCCAGGCAGTAAAGTAAGCAGTAGACACCAGCCATTGACCTGTTTAGGTGGACCAATGGACCCAACCCATGCCATGAGAATACAGCCCACCAGTGTGGAACCACCAGTGCCCCGTTGAAAACTGGGGTCCATGCACGGCATCACAATCATAGCAAGTGTTTCCTCCTTTCACATTTACCATGAAAATCAAATGAGTTTGTTCTCTTTCTTATGGTAGATCAGAAAGTACTTGGATGTCAACTGTGGTAAGAGTTACCTGCAAGTGCCATGATGACGTTTTTTGGATTAGCCTTCTTTAAGGCTATTTTATCTTATGGTTTGCACTTGGGCTGAACTGGCTAATCTGGCTGTGGAGGCAGCTGTTTCACTTGTAAATGATTTTGCAGACAGTCAAACAACTGATATCTAAGTGTTGTGAGATATTTTTAAACTCTCTTCTTAGACACAGACTCAAAAAGACCTTTGATTCTCACCATGGTGATAGCACTCGCTTCAACAATCAAGAACAAACTAAACTCCACTCATTGCCAAAAAAATAGTCGAACCAAGTATGAATCAACTGATTGCAGTGCACGACTGCGGACTGTCCTGGAGTCACTCAGAACGGCAGCGAGTCATCTTCAGTGATCAGGCCCACTTTTGTCACAGGATACCCTTAGGAACAACTATAACCACACTGCAGGACAACTGGCATGTTGATTTACACTATGCCATACTGGGAGATACTACTTCTGTATGTGTAGCTTTTTTTGTTTTTTTTTTTGTATAATTTAATAATTAATTTACTGTTCCTGGTAACCTTCATCATTTTCTGAATAGCAGTGCAATCTGACACTTCCTTCTCGGTGCAACATTTTTTTTCTAACCCATGAATGTACATGTCTTAAATAAGATGCAAAATAATTTGCAACTGATGTGGTTCCCCTTAATTCCAATTAGGCATTTGGAGACGTTTTATGACTGCACACAGTAGTTGTTAATGAATAAGCAAAGAAAAGTTTCTTAGGTTCTGCTAATAACTTTATTTAAATAAGACACAAGATCTCTATTTTGAAAAATATGAAACAGTTAGCCACATCAGGCCAAAGAAAATAAGTTGTGGCTTTTTATACTGTCAGCTGAGGACAGTCACCAGACACAAACATCAGACATATGTACAAACGCTATGCAAGCTCAGTAGCCGGTGCCACAAGACACCACATGGCTACAATAAAGTAAAAGCTACAAGGCTTTGAGGAAAAAAAACTTTCTGGACATTAATGATAGTCTAACTTTTCAAGAGTGATCACTATAGAACACAGAGCTGGACAGAGGACAAGAGTGTGTTCAAAGCTTTTAAGTGCAGTGTTTGTTCCAAACAGTTGTCTTGCAAATCTCTCTTCCTCGAGAGGAATTCACAACCCAGTTTTGTCTCCTCTTAAAGCAACAGTCCTCACCTTCATTGCGCATGAAGCCCTGCCACCATTTTGGGCAAACACTCAAACAGTTGGTATAGTGGTCAAAACAGCCCAGTAATTTATTGCCATTGTGCGCAAATGTACAGGCAGCCCAGACTGACCTTTGCCTGACCTGCCAATTCATATTCATGCTTATAAAGGATGGCTTGCCAGCAATATGCCAGCAATGTGCTCTGGTCACACCACCACCAGTGCTGGTTTCCATATTGGTTGATGGCTTTATTAACAGGCTGCATGCTGACTTGGCTCCAGAACCAAAACTCTGTGAAATGGAGAACTGGTGCTCATTCTCTTCAAATGGAAACATGAAAACTTCAGTTTAAAATGCAATTAGGATGTTTTTTTTTCCCTACTAGACAAGACAAATAACCTTTGTTATTATTGCACACATTTAATTATCCAAAATAACAGCAGTATCAATCATTAAATAAACTACTGATCACCAACAATAAGGTGCGGAATAAAGAAAGAACAAAATATGCATTACTCCTTTAAAGCCATTTTATCTAAAACGCAACAAGTAGGTCGCCCATGTTTCAATGTGTACAATAGAACTTGTGGGGTGTTTCCTTTGAATAACTTAACATGGTTGGTCTTGGTCAATAATGTACAGAAACAGCTTCATCAAAGTCTGTGAAATGTTGAAGGAAGGAGCCTGGGTATCATATACCCCTTGTGAATGTGGTTGTGAATGGGAAAAATAATGCCCACCCATATTCAATAACACGAGTAACAGCCTACATCTGCATAAAAGGGAAATTACATCAAACGTTTCAACATTTCTGCAGAAGTGGTTTGGAGGCACACAATCAACTCATAGTGGTTTGGTGTGAAATTATTTGTTCCTAAGAAAATGTTCACAATCGTGGTCAATTGCACCACTGAACTAATTCCTCTAAAGGGTCCCTTACATAAAGTTATTCCACCACATTTTTATGAATGTGCTGTCTAATGGCAGAGAAACTGCTTGATAAAAGTTTTGAGCTTATCTTTCTTTTTTTATTAATATGAATAACACACCGGGGAGGAGGGGTAAATGCAAGACACTATATGGCAATATAATCCTCCAAAAGAAACAATTTCTTGATATTTTAGCATCTTCATTCTCAGCATACACAGTACAGATTCAATGTAGGGGTGGATGATATGGTAAAAAAATATTGTATCAGAATATTTGAAAACATTTTCACAATACACAATATTTATTGTGATATTCTGGACACAGAATGCATCAGTAGTGGCACAATCTTTTAAAAAAAAAAATGCTATTCAAATACTTTCCCATTAGTCTCTGTAAAGGAATGTGCAGTTTAATTTAAGCAATGGTGATATCCATGATATGCTCACAAAAAAATATACCGTCTCAAAAAAATATCATAATACAATAGATTATCTTCATATTGCCCACCCCTAGTTCACTGGTGGTTTTACTTCACTGGCTGATATTATGTTGTAAGACTTTAGTTATGGCCGCTTGCTCTTTTTTGTTTACAATAAACCGTTTCACACCAAATCCCACTCTGAATTACTGTCTACAACTCACTGATTGAATTCTGCAGAAACCCGGAAACATTTGTGAAATTCCCTTTTAATATAACTTCCAGGGCAGCAGACGAAGACAGTGATAGGAGCCATGCAACACAAACTCAATTTGTTTCACACACAGCTTTATATAGTGCACCTGTACCATGTGCACAACACTGGAACAGTCTAGGCTTTAAGCTAAACCTGAAACAACAATGGTAATCAGACTGAAAGAGATTATAGACTAGATGTGGAAAAGGGCACTCGTGTAGTGGGGGAAGACACCCTTCACCTTTAAGTACATTATAATGCACACAGACTCTCCAACTGGCCTTTCTGCACACAGTCAAACTTATGGCATTACTGCATCTGTCACAGTGTCACTCTCTGCCTGTTTTTCCTCTCACACACACACACACACACACACACACACACACACACACACACACACATCCCACTTCCAATTTGTCCAAGAGCCAGCTGCCCTGATGCACTTACAACCATCTGAGGCAATGAACAAAGGTAATTACAACAGCAGATACTGTCAACCTTACAAATTTGTTCCTTATAGATTATTTTTGTGTTCCTTATAGATTATGCCAAGCTGGATACATCTGCCCCTCCATCACCAGCAATGCTGCCCGCTTGCCTCAGATCATGCTGCCAGCGGATCAATGGCACTCCTCCATCCATCTGAAACTGGAACACTAAGAGGCTCACAAATTTTCAGGACTGCTCTTCCAAATGTGGAATGTCACAAGTAACGCCGGAACCATTTCCGCAGATTAATGGAAAACGGATAGATGTGGGTTAGGGGTATAATTTGTGAATGGATACACAGTACATTCCTAATTACCTGAGTTTAGACTCCGAGTGACACACCTGAAGCTAGGCTATAAACGGATACTGTGCAATAATTGTGGCAATATATATTTTTACATATGAACATTTTAACGTTTTTTTTTTGTTTTTGTTTGTTTTTTTGTCTTTTTTTTTTTTTTTTTTTTTTTTTTTTTTTTTTTTTTTTTTTTTTTACTACTTTTGCATTGGATGTTTTAAAAGTTACAAAACCTGGACAGAATGTAAACATAATTCTGAAGAGTATAATCTCTTTTTTTTTCTATAACATACATAAAGTAATATACGGTATTCAATGCAAACAAGCCTTGTTTCCTTTTATATAGATTATCTATAGATATAGATACAGATAGAGCTTATTCATACTGTAGACGTTTAATCAGTTTCAGATGCATGCCGCTGACCCAACTAAACCTTTCTTGAAGCCTGTCATTATACATTATATATATATATATATATATATATTTTTTTTTTTTCCTTTTCACTGAATGCCAGCATTATTGTGTTGTAGCTGAAAAGGAGGCACCCCGCTTTGCGCAATCTGATTGTTAATGCCAATATGCAGGTCCGCTTCACTTAAGGTTCAGTCACTTGAGAGGAAGCAAGGCTCTGGGCTTGATGATGTCTGTGAAAAAGTGAAGGACGCCAAATCTAAAATGTCTAGAATGTGACCAAATTCAAAGTCAAATGCTATATAGTCAGGCCCATAAGTATTTCGGCAATGCCAATATTTGTAATTTAGCTTCATAGACCACCTTAGTGGAAATGATTCAACCCAGAAGTCACTAAAGTGCAGACTTTACACTTCGATTCAAGAGGTTTAATAAAAAAAAAACTGCATTAACCTTCGAGGGATTACAGCAATTAACTTACACAGTGCCAGGCTCAAAACTAACTGCACAAACCAATGTAACTATAAATAAGAGCATTTTAATACATGGGTATAATAATGAAGGACAGCCTGCAGCCTGGAGCCCATGCTCTGAAATGCTTTGCCAGCCACCTTTAGTTGTTGTTTGTGCAAATATCTGGCTTCAGTTTTGTCTTCAGTCAGTAAAAATCAAGCACGAATTGAGTTCTGCTCACTGCCACTGCCACAGGATTTGGCGGAATCTAAGCATAAAGTATGCCTCTATACACTTCAGAATCTTGCTACTTCTATTAGCAGTCACATCATAAATAAACATCAGTGACCCAGTTCCATTGGCAGCCATATCATCCCATGCTGTAGCTGTGCATCCGCCATTTTTGATAGATAATGATCTGGTATGTTTCAGATCATGAACCCTTTCTTTTCTTTCTCCACAATCAATCAACTAAATCTTGGATTTATCTTTCCAAAAAAAAAAATCTAGTTCCAGTAGGCATTTTTAGATGTTTTCTATCCGCATAATCTGAACTACCTACCTCTATTTGACTCTTACCTGTTACCAGTGGTTTGCATCTTAAAGTAAACCCTCTGTATTTACTTTCATTAAGGGTTGATTGTACACGGATGCAAACAATGATGAGAAATGTTTAATTTGGCCACTACTAACATTTCCGCTATCTGTCTGGCAGGATTGTTTTTTGTTACAGGTAACGTCCACTGCCACTTGCTTCAACATCTCTTTGTGTTATTGAGTGTTTCCATTAACAGTGAACAAATGAGAATTCAACACTTTGAATCAACTCCAAACAATTGATCTCCTTAATCGGTCATGGAATAACAAAGCTACAGGTCACAAATGGCTTATTTTATGGCCCAATTACTTTTCAGTTCGTAACAATGGAGGGCACTATGTAAACAACAGCTGTAATTCCTAACTGGTTAATGGAATATTTCTGTTAAACCCATTCAAAAATCCTTCAAATCATATTTTAATTCCATTATGATCGTGTACATACTACAAAATTGTGCCACTGTCCAAATATTTATGGATCTGAAAATAAGATGAGATTTTAAAAAAAAGACTCACTCATTCTTTCTTTTAAGATTAACAGTGATCTTAATTTCTCACTTGCATATTTTGAGGTTCATCAAACCAACATCCACTCATGCGCTGTATCTGTGCATTAATTATATATCATTTATTACCAGCTACTCCCGATGCTGTTCCAACTATAGCTTTGCATTTCCACAAAGCATGACATCACTGTAACCTTTATGTTCATCCCTGTCAGTTAACAGTGCTTAGGATAATGACGTGGACAAGAAGGTGAGTTGGACTGGAAAGTGTGTTGTGTGTTTGGGACCTTGTTGCTATGCCATGCAGACAGTGGAATTTTCAGCACAAAGATGGGACCCTCCAGAGAGGACGAGGGGTGTGGATGGGTGGATAGTGGCCCTCTAGGCAGCCTGTGGTGGGACAAGGTTTAGCGAAGAGCAACAGAGACCAGCTCTGTGCACATCTAGCTAACTGCATAGTTCTGCGGCTGGGTGGGGCATTCCGACGGCGCTTCCTGTTGTTGGGACGGAGGTGTGGCGGGAGACTCTGGAGGGTCATCTGTGCTGGTGCTGGTGGAGACCTGAGTAGGGTGGAGGGGTGTGTAGACAGGGGCTGCTTCTGAGCTGGGGCCGGCTCCTGGATCACCCTCTTCTTCTTCAGGCTGCGAGGCAGAGTGCTGCAAGAGAGAGCCAGGCAGTTTGACTGGACAGAAAGCCGAGCCAGTGGGAATGAAGTTCACCTTGTTTTTGTCTGGGCAGGAGAAGAGAGGGACAGCAGCAGACTGTCTGGACCTGCACAAGAGAGAACACAGGCATTCAATGTGGGGTTAGATGGACAGAGAATCTACCGGCTCTCTTTTATCTTCATTAAATAGTCATGTTTTGCACAATTAGCTAGTGGGTTCTTTTTTCAGTGGTAGACTCACGTCATTTCCTCAAACACTTTGATCTTCTCACAGCCTTCTGGAGGTTCCCGCTTAAACATATAGCTGTTGTTAGGTTTGGGTGAGGAGGCAAACTTTGGTAGAGGGGAGCTGCTGCCACTGTCTGCAGTCAGAAAGCACAAGAACAAAGTTGTACATAAAGTCAGATAAAGGTTACCAGAAACAAGAGACGATTCCACATTCAGACCGACATGGGCAATATTTATTGAGCTACACATACAGAAGTAGTGTCTCTTAGTATGGAATCGGATATAATGCAGCATGCCTGATGTCTCTGAATGGAGTTATAGAGGTTCCAAATGGCATCTTCAGGTAATCCTTCCGATGCACCATGAAAATTGTCACCCAGTTCCTGAGGTTTTGCAGTAGAAATGGAAAGTATCTCTGGAATCTAGTCTCTGCTAACTGACTAATGACTAATGATATTTCATTATATCATTAGTGAAGAGCAAAGCTCTCTTGTAAGTCGTTCTGGATAAGAGCGTCTGCCAAATGTCGTAAATGTAAATGTGTTGATAGTGCATCCAAGAGCATCCCACACCGAATCTGTCATGAATGCCCAAAAGGAAACTTAATTTACTGGACTTCCACACTGCCTTGTAGACATCATGTTTGTTATTTTCAGTGTTGTACAAGCGTTGTGTGAGGTACAATATTTCAAATGTGCTTTGTGTCATTAGAAAATCAATAGATGGTAAACACATCACAGCAGGGGCTGAATGAGGATGGGTGGTTTGCCAAAATTGGTAGTTTTCTTTTCATTCTACTGTTAAGTGTAAAGCTGACCTTTGTCTCTGTCTTCAAGCAGCTCATCTGTTGAGTATGGGCTGCCATCATGTGAACCTGGTGGGCAGGCAGGTGAGGGGCAAGGAGACAGGCTGGAGCAGCTGCTGGAGCGTCCGGGAACTGAAGGGGTCTGAGTGTCCACACTGCGGCTACTACTGCTGCGCTGCTGAGGGGGAAATGGAGCCCGCCGACCATCCGGGACTTCCAGAGCCTGGGAGGGTGAGGGTACATTAGAACAAGAGTCTGTCGGCTGTTGTTCAGTCTCTCAGCAGTATTCATAAGTGGACCTGGTTCAGACTAAATAACACTAAAACTACATATGTCATCAGTCCACAATCTAAACTTTATTACACAATTACTTGTGGGTAAAAAATAAAATTCTGAATTTGTCAGTGTTTGACAGACTCCTGCTGTAGTCTTTCACAACGGTTATTCAAGAGATACAAGGGCATGCTCAAAGTGCCTGACCTCGCATGCAGCTGCATCTTGCTACGTGCTTTGATAGAACATTTTTCACAAAGACATCTGTCAAGCTGTGCTACCCATCAAAATATATATGTGTGTATGTATATAATTTTGGTTTACACAGGACCTGAGAAAATGCAAGGAGATATAGTAAACGATGTCGATTGAGGTTTATGTAAGTGTGCAATATTTGACTATGGGTTTGAATGTAGCTCAAATTTTTGATTTTCAGATTTCATACTACAGCCTAAACGATTAAGCTTATTTACATGTTAGTGTGTGTATGTGTGAGTGTGTGTGACAGAGAGAGATAGAGAGAGAGTGTGTGTATGTGAATGTATACCTTGAGCTCCTCCTTCTCTCCATTGTCTTTGATGAAGACTTTCTCCAGCTCGTGGTTGATGCCCTCCATGCTGCTGGGCACTCTGGAGATGGACGGCTTCGGCACAGTGATGTTGGACAGTGGCATCTGTGCCGGCTTCGACATGGGTGACTGCAAGAACTGAATGTGAACAAAATGCAACACAGCAACAATTGGTTAATTCTTGTCTCAACAGTTATTGGTAATTTTATTATAAGGAATCTAAAGAACAACTGGAATCTGTCTGCAAACTTTTGGGCACATTTGGCACAAATAAAATGATGAGAAATAGTAAACAGTCTCTGTAACAAATCAAACAAATACCAATATTTTATCCAGAAAATCCTGACGCACACTTATTCTACCAAAACAAAACAAACAAACAAACAAACAAAAAAATCAATGTGACTTGTGCAAAGGTTTAAACACCCTAAACACTTCAGAGGCTCTTTTTGACAAGGTCTAAGATAGCAAACCATACTTGAGGTAGATTATAATAATTTTAACAAATGCTTTATAAATTCTTACTTCAAACCTTGGACAGTTATCAATCATAGACTTCTCTAGACAATTGCTTAAGATTTAAAAACAAAAACACACAAGGCAGGCAAACGTTAGGTGAAGAATCATTTTCAGTTGTGGTTTTACGGAGCACAATGTTACGCTCAGGCAAATCAAAACTTCCATGTGATCCCCAAGATGCCATAGTTTACTGGAGTCAAAAGTGGAGGTTCACTGTTTTACTGTGCTCCGTTGCTTGTGCCAACATATTTTTCATGGAACAGTCAAAAGAAGGAAATCTCACCTATGACCTCACAAAACTCAACATCTACAGTATGCTACAGATTAGCTAGACAAGCGAGATAACTTTTTGGAAACAAGTGCTGTGGACCGACGTCAAAAATCAAACTCTTTGGTCACAATCAGTAAAGGTATGTTTACTGAAAAAAAAATTGCATTTCATAAAAAAAAATGTACAATCTACAAAGAATTAGGGTTGAAAACATGATGCCTTGCAGTTTTGCTGCTGTCAGAAAGCAATGGCAATATGGCGTGATTGTAGGGAAGAAGAAAAAGACAATGGTTTTTGCAACAGAGTAATGACCCGAAATATTCCTCAAAACCAACCATGGACTCCCTGAAAAGACACAACACAAAGATATGATGTTATATGACTTAAACGTCATATAACATTTTTGGATAGAGCTTAAACATATTTTGCATTCCCAAAAACATGAAGCAGAAGCAGAAGCCATCTGCAAAGATGAGAGGGATTTTTTCCAAATAGGGGAACTGAAAGAGCTGCTATAAATAGTGTTTGCAAGCTGTAAATCCTGCTAAAGGGGAAAGGGAGTAACTAAGCTCAACCTGTGTACAAACGTTTGGACATATTCCTAGTTTTGAAATGTGTAGAAATGTTGTGTATGACAAGCTAAGAGGATAGGTTGACTATTTGACACTGCTATGTGATGGTAGTGCGTGTGTTGGTGTGTGTGTGTGTGTGCTCACCAGGTCTTGGATGGCAGTAATGATGGCAGTGTGCATGTTGGGTTGTGTTTGCTTGGATGCTTACTGTGATTTGGCTGGCAGTGCTGATAGAAGTGTGCAAGTTATGGTGTGTGTGTGTGTGTGTGTGTGTGTGTGTATGTGTGTGCTTACTGGGGCTTGGCTGGCGGTGCTGATGGTGCTAGGAGTGGTGGTGATGATGCAGCAGTGAACAGGAGACAGACGCTCTCTGCTGTCTTTACTGAGGCGACTTCCTCCCTGCTTACTGCGGTGAAGCTGAAGCCGGAGCTTAGCTATTTGCTAGAGAGAGTGAAAGTGAGAGAACAGTAGAGGGAGAGAAAAAGGAGAGATGGGTACATTTAGTGATGTCAGAGGATTAACATTTATGTCAGTTGTTCAGAACACTAAATAATAAGAAAACAGATTTAGATTTGGCAACCAGTGAAAAGTAATGGCAACAAGCAGGCAACTGGACATTTCAATCATTTAATTTGAGCAAAGTTTTGTTATTTGTTTAATCGTTTATTTCTGTAGATTGTTGTAAAAGTTTATTACTATTAATATTATTATTATTATTATTATTATTATTATCTGCAAACCTCAAAAAAGCATATTGTGACAATGCATATTGTATTGTGACTGAATATTATTTAGCATCATGAACAGATCAGGCATTGGGAATTATAATTATTATATTTGTTTTCATAATAGATGCCTAATAAGATGTAACACCACTAGTGTACTGGATAGTGAAACACCACTTTTAGCCCAGAACTATGTGCTGAAACACATTAGTGAACACTAGGGGGCACTATAGGGCAAAGATCAAATGAAGAGCATTAAAGAGATGTGCACAACAGGGTTCCTATTTTGAACCCAGCAGGAATAAACCATGTGTTTACATGAATGAAAGACTAGATTATTAGACTAGACTGCATTAGAATAGAATTTACATATAGTGTGTTGGTGGTCATTACTGATACACATGGGGACAAAAACTTGCCGCACTAGACCCACTGCAATCCTAACCAGAAAGAAGCAGATAAGATGACAAAAGAAAGACCTCACTAATACATGGTTCTAGATCAACATTTTTGTAAATGAAAGCAAACTGTGATAAAAACGTGATTATAAAAGAACCACCACGTCGTGTAAAACTTCTATGAAGAACTTTCAAATTAGTGTAGAAACTGATTCTAGTGTAGAATCAAACAAACGTTCTTTAAAACCTTTAAAAATGTTCAGCAAATTCAAGCTAGATGTTCCTCATGAGCTTGTATTTTGGCCTCTAAAGAGCAGAATAACTGATGCCAGCTGTCAGTATCTAATCTGCTACTGTATATTTCTTGATGCTATACAGGAACTTAATCGTTATGATAAAGAGAAGTGTAGACAAAGTTAAGGGATGAAAGCCTGCAGCATCAGCAGGCCCTTAGCTGCAACATTTATCAAAATCTGCTGACTGCTGAAGTGCTGCCTGTGTGACGAAAACTTCAGAAGAGTGTGTTTGATATTACAGATGATAACAGATCACTCTGCAATCCTAATCTGCACTCTTAAAAGTTTCACAGAGAGTCCTTTCACTAGTACCATAGCATCCATGTCACTTTTGTTTCCCTGATTTCCCTAAAGTGAAATACAGAGAAATATTGTGAAACATATACACTATACACATGCTCATTCATTGTTTCTTTCGAAATGAAGGGTATTAAAAAAAGAATATCTTGCTTTTTTTTGGAATAACTGTCTGTACTGTCTGGAGAAGGCTTTATACTAAATTTTATAGCACTGCTATGAGGAATTGCGAGGTAATGTTGTTGGACTCATCCCAAAAGTACTGGACGGAGCATTATCATTCCAGAAAACACAGTTCCAGTGCTCCACAGCTCAAAGCTGGGGGGCTCCATACCCCTCCAGCCCACAAGTAGCATTAGCCATGGTGCCGACAGTTTATGTTGTCCTGCTCCAGAGAGCCCTATGCTCTTGGCAGTACTTTTCTACTATGACTAGACAAGACGTGTGTGCATTTGTCTGCAAATGTCAATATGCTTAGTAAATAAGAAACAATTTAATGGGATGTCCTAATTATTTCATATATCATATCATATAATGCCATTCATCTAAAATATATCAGGATATGACCCCCCCCCCTCATTACACCCAGCTGTTGTTTGCAAATAAATGTGTAAAATGACTTTGTATTAGTCCTTTTTAATGTTATAAGAGCCTTTAATGAAATAAATAGCAGAGGAGTTCTGAATGATAAACAGGACTGTACGAATTATTCTAAAATACCAGAGACAGCCTTAGTTTTAATAGCATCAACCAGCAAAGAATCAGCTTTTTATGCATTTAATGCACATTGTTATTTGCAAATAATGTTTCTATACTATATTAAATTAAATCCCCTAAAGACCAGTACTCTTATCAGCAGTCCAAGGAAAGAGACAAGTTTCTTTGTTTTGCAGACATGCCGAGACAAGTCCAGACAAGTTCTGCTTTCATGTCTCAACACTGCCGACAGATTTGGTTAGTGACTATTCCACTATATATTCACTATAGTAACAATAGTACAACAAAACACACTGCTAACAGGATCTTGCTATCAGGAAGCATTGTATGTAGACTGCAGAGCATTAACCAGAAGCCTGCAAAAGGCAGCAGCCTTGAATGTGGTGTAAACGACTTTAGCCACGTTAGTTTACGTCCTACAGGTCTTGCTTTCCTAGAGTGCAGTAGAGGGCAAAAAAGAACAGTTTAGAGCTAACTGCTATGACTGGAGATGTAGTCAAAGCTTTAGGCCTGACCCCCACTGTAATTGAAAACACACAGCATAGTCACAGCTGCGGAATGGGCTTCTGAACATGCCCCCTTGTATGACCAAATTCTGGGTCGCAGTCTTACCGTTTCAGCTCTAGCTTCAATAAGACATCAAAATTGTATATCACAATTATCATGCCCAAAATGATCAGGTTATCAGTATTAATGTGGTATTGTTTACATTATACACAAGCTGAACCTATTTCAACTGATTAATACTGAACGCCACAATCAATGTGCAATAACATTAAAGGTAAAGATACAATTCTGGTGGGTCTTAATGGTAAAATGACAGCTTTCTAGTAGAGATGTCATTTTTATCTGCAATTGCAGCATTAATGGCCTATATTGCTGCTCTGTCAGCTACACTGTTATCTCTCCTAGAAATCGAACAAATACCAGTGTTGAGGTCTAATCTACTCTTAATAAAGTCTTAATTCTCAACCTGTAAGTTTTAGGCAAGTCTGAGAATAAAGCTATTGTGCTGTACAGGAGAACCTCAAGATAATAATCAGTAATACAAATGAGCTTTTTTTTTTAAAGCTATTAAAAACATAAAACTGCAACAAAGCCATTCATTCTGAGGACCTTTTCAGCGAAAGGAAATCTACACAATGCTTTGATAAAGGCATCCTTTTAGTCAGCAGCAGTTACATTTTACACTAAATTTAATGCATTTAAGGTGGAATGGAAAATGAGAAAAGACGCCATTTTGTGAACTAAATGACAATACCTTAGTTTTGTTTACTAGTACAAGAGACTTCTTACTTATCTGGCTGTAATGTTAGTAACATTTAGTAAAACAACTTGTCGTTCATGTTACCATCTCTAACATTTAGCTCAAGTTTACATTTCAATTTACAACGGCTACAGGGATCGCACTATTTTGTAGCGATCCAAGACTTTTCCAGGACATTTTCAGGATCACCTAGATGGTATGACAAATAGGGCTCGTACCATGCACTAATTGTCTCATACCACACCTCTTTTTAACATTTCACATCATGTTATATTCCATTGTCCTTTAACAGTGAAGCATTGTGTTTGAAGGGACATGACTAATAAAGTGAAAAAGTACGGTTATCCAGTGTTAAGGGTTAGTAGTTCATTCTCAACAAAAGGCAAAGCTGAAATCTGAACATTTTCTCAGACAACAACAACAAAAAAAAAAATCCAAGAGATTTTACTTTTTCCTCTCATTTTCCAGGAGTTTTCCATGACATGGAAATTTGTCAACAGTTTTCCAGGTTTTCCAGGATGTGTGAGAATCCTGTACTGGTATTTGCAGCTCTTAGCATAGAACTTTGACAAGATTTGCTCAGTTACATCAGTTTGTTGCTAACACGTTGCAGGCATGGACGCTGGATTTCATTTGAATGTACACATGCCTGGTTTGACTGGGAGGGACTCTTTTGTTTCACTTAGTTCCTCAGAAAAGGAGAGGGACAAACATTATTTTGAAAGGGTGGTGCTTGAAAAAAAGAACACAGTGTGCACAGGATTAAAGCGGCCATCACCACTGATTTGCAGGTGCATATTGCACTTAGTGTTTTTATCCATATTAACTGCTGGTCATTAAAAAGGCTTCCACAGTTACTGTTTCACAGCAAAATGTTGTTAATCAAATTCATCAAACATCTGCCGTATTAATCAAACATAGTAACAGTACTACAAATGACATTAAGTAATATCTTCTTGAGATTTTTTCCCCCTGCAAACAGTAAACAATACAGCAGTCATGGGATGACTTGCTCACGGGGACGAGGCTATCTGTGGCTTGTGCCTAAAAAAAAACTTCATAATTTTATGTAAGTGTTTATAGATATAGAAACCATCTGACCGTGATAAGGAGCATAAAATGATGAGAAAAAGAAACACCAACACAGACAACAATGACAGCAGTCACATTACACTTACAATCACATTCCACTCTGTTTGCACTGCCTTACATTACAGCCTCTCTCAAGTATGATACCTCTGGTGACCAAAACAACACCACACAGTAAGAAAAAGCTTAAGACAATTATACACAATCAAGCATTATTATGACCACCTTGTTTCTAGACTTCATATACAATTTTGTAAACAGTTAACATTCAGGAGCACTTCTATAATATAGAATTCTATGATAACAGACTGCAGTCCATCTGTTCTTCCACGGTCAGGACCCCGCAAGACCACCACAGGACTGGTACTGTGGGTGGCAGGTCATTCTCTGCAATGCAGCGATGCGGACGTGGTACTGCTGTGTGTCCTGTGCCGCTACGAATGGATGAGATACAGCTGTGCTGCTGAAGATTTTAAACACTGTCCACTGACTGCCCGTTCTGTTAGACACCCCTACCTAGTTGCCACCTTGCAGATGTAATGTTAGGGAGAGATCTGTTTCTGCACAATTTGTGTTGGTCATCCACTAATCCTTCATCAGTGCTCACAAGATGCCCATAGACTGCTGTTGGTTGCTTCTGGCTGGTGGCTCTCAGTTCAGCAGAGGGGTTTAAACACTCCAGCAGCACACGAGTGTTATCCACAATTACCAGCCCACCACACACTAACACACCATCACCATGTCAGTGTGAATGCGGTTCTGACCAGGGACCCACATAATACCTGCTCTGTGGTGGTCCTGCATGGTCCTAACCATTGAAGAACAAGGTGAAAAGAGGCTAACAAAGTATGGAGAGAAAAGAATTAACCTGATGTTGCCCTACATTAGCCATGACACCCCCCCACCCCCCCCCACCCCCCATACAGAACACAGCAGTACCACTAGATGATTTAGTGCACACATAAGTGTCCCAGCCCTTACATTCACATTGCCTTTATTGCCCAGGAGTTTGGAGGAGCAGAGATGAGAAGGGAATACATTGTGTGGGGAGTGAAACAGGAAGTGGGTTGATACAGGATGGATTGGCTTATCTCTTTGCTGGCTGTTCAGGCCGGGTGGGGCAGACAGCCTGTGATAAAGCTGCTGCCAATGCAGCTAACACTATGCTAACATACTGCTTGTAGAACAGGAAGTCTGAGGCCACACAAGTTATTTATAGCAATGAATCTTATGGGAGGGGGGTTAGGATTGGGGAAAATGGGTCTGGGTAATAGGGTTTTATATCTGACCTTCTTGCTCTCCGAGTGTAACTGCTCTACATTTGAGCAGCTCTATCCAGCTATGCACAAAATGAGATCATTACCAAGTGAAAAGTGCTGCTCTCAGCTTTTTTGTAACAACGAAAGCTCCACGAATAGCAGCAGGAAGAATGACCACAGACTACAGAGATGGCAGAGCTTACCACACACACACACACACACACACATTTGCAGATGCGGTATTCATTTCACACTGTGCATGAGTTAAACAGCTGATAGACATACTGTCTCTTAAAAGGTTTCATCACTTGCGGATCTAAACTTAAATCTCCAGTAAGACAACTTTATAGTAGAATATTTTTTAATTTCAAAGGACGTGAATGTAAAAAGATTCTGGAGCATTTATTTTGGTCTATTCATCATTCAATTCTGACACAATGTAAAGACCTGACAGATTCATATGTCATAAAATGACAAAAAAAAAGAGAAAAATGAAGACACATGGTGATGGCAATAATAAACTTGTGCACATTAAGCCTCTTTTATACCAGAGCCAGTTACCAGAGAAATTCCAAAAATGAAAACATTTGGCAGAAACCAAACAAAATGAACGATTTGGGCAACATTATCATATCATATACAGAATAGTTTTCATTAATTCTTTTTATTAACCACTTTACTCACCATTGCATAAATTAGTCTAAATATTTTTGTCTTGCTTTAATTTTTTTTTTATATAAAACAATATTTAACACTAAAGATGTTTAACATCCCAGCAAACATGCCAAGAAAGCACTTTACGACCTAAAAGAAATAAGTAAAAAAAACCCAAACAAACAAAAAAGTCCCCCAGTAAAAATAAAATGTAAATATAGCCATTATCAGGGTCCAAGCACATATTATGCCAATCAGGCCTGTATGTTAGTTTGTAACCCATTCCTGGTACAGAAGCCACTATGTGTGTAATTTGAGTCCATGTAGCTTTTACATGTGTACATGCAAATACATGTTGAAACGTGATTGGCTGACAGCAGCTATGTTCTTTTGAATATGACATAGTACTCATATAGATACTGGTGCAGGACAGCATATGGTAGGACCATGCCAATTTTTATGTCAATGATTCTTGACAGATTTTGCTGGCGAAGCCGATTTTTGATTGTTATAGCACCACCTAGCAATGCAGTACCACCAAACATTGACAATGGTACGTCAGAGAAGATTCAGAGCAATCAAACAAAGTTAGATATGTTAATATGTGCTTGCTGTCTCAAAGTGATCTTTTGAATAAAAGCCTCAAATTGGTCCCAATTGAACATGTTATTATGCTCCACCTAGATGGATTGATTGAGATTATGTAGATCAGATTGGTTAAAAGTGGTTATAAATAATGAAAAATATTTTTGGATAATTATTTCAAACTTCAGCTGTTGTTATAAGATCAGACTTGAGACGTTCAGATGTAATTTGTAAGACCAGTACAAAATTCATTTTTAAACAAGTCAAATTTGTAGAACAAAGGTAAAAACATTTCATGGTATGCTAACTGCATGTATATCACCTAAATGCTTAAAGAGAAATGCACATTTATGTATTTAAAAATAAGAGTATTTCTGAGTTTGAGCTATATATTTGTGAATTTGCAATATATGCTCTACTCATACATTTGGGGCCTGGGTGATAAACAGTGTTGAAACATTTTAATGATAATAATTCAAGTTCAGGTTTGTATGCTTCGACTGACACCAAATTAGTGCAGAGTGGGTAAAAACCCAGACTAGTTTGAGGTGAAAAGTTTGTGTGATTTTGCATATTATGCTGTATTACTCAAAATCTAAGTGGGCGGAGCTATATTTGCTATATTTGAAGCTTTTTAGTAGGGCATGAGGCAAGAAATCAAGGAGAAAAGGAATTTTGTTTTGGTCATACAGGGTGGGAGATACGGATCTTGACACTTAACATTTCACTATAATGCCACCATCAGGCCAATCGTGCTGAGCTCATGCGGTTGAGTCGCAGGAGGGACTACCTTTTGACCAAGTTTCATGTCCGTATGACTTACGGGTTGGTCCGTTTTTAAGCTAGAAAAAGAAGAAGAAAAATCCCTAATAAAAATAATAAGGTTAAACCTATAGTAAATTGGGAAGTAATTTACTTTTTAAAATTGGAAAAGATCAAATTTACAACAAAAGGTAACACGGCCACATTCTACTGTAAATGGAATCCACTTATGTCATACGTTGCGTCACTAATTATTTACTAATTATTTACTATTTTTTATATTATGTATGTCAATTGTTGTATGTGCCTACCATTGTCCCAAATAAAACATTTAAATTAATTAAAACAACAAAACAATTAAAACAAACCTACAGTAAATAGTAAAATCAAGCATTTTATCTGCCCCATGAACAGCCTTTTAGGCCTACAATTGAAGGCTGAAAAATAATGCTTCCACACAGCATTACAACACATTTGCTACATGTACAAAGATCGCTTCACTCCACACTGGTTTTGATCAAAGTAAAATTAGTCAAATCTTATTTGGCTGAGCAATTTCTGGCTAAAGCATTTTGGTACGAATAAGTTTGGTTTCTAAATATTAAGTGCATCCCTACCAGAAACGATCCTACATGATCCTGTGATTAGTATTTTTCCCCTCCATGTGACCAGAGTTGGGTAGTAATGGAATCCTTATAATGAAGTTACAAAATCAGGATACAAAAAGGTAAATATTCAATCACTGTTACAGTGGAAAAAGTCCTTAGATTACATTATATTGATTACATGCAGATTACATTATAGCTTAACAAGAGTCACTGCTCTTACAAAGCTTTTTATCTGAGTGTTTTCCAGAACAGACACACACACACACACACACACACACGCACACACACACACACACACACACACACACACACACACACACACACACACACACACACGTCACACTGTAACAACAGCAGCATCAAATCTACATTGAGTTTACTTTCAGTTTGTGTTCAGGTTCTTTCCTGACTTATAGTGTGTTTCACTATATTTATGCCTTTGTGCCTGTGCTATTGATGTGGTTCATCATACGTTTCTTTCACAGAACAGAGTAAAGTGCTAATTTGAAGGTAGGAATTCTGAGTCCATGTAGGTGAGACCACTATATAATTAGCCACTAGAACAGCCTCTCTTATTGTTGCACGAGCATTTCTGTATAATATTTTTGATCTAATAGTAGTATTATTCCTAATAACATATAAGCTAAATCTTACATACCCTCACACAGCTGTCCTGCTACTAAAACAGCATAAATCAGCATAGATGGCAGATGGTAACCAGTTCAGCATGAAACCGGCATGAACCATCTTAGACTGACATGAAATTCATGCTGGCTTTAGCTGTTTTTTTTTTTTTCATACAGATATTTGAACATGATAAATAGACCAATATAAATGTTAATCAATTGTCATATTAAACAGAGATTGTGCTAAGTTTAGGAATGTTTCATGTCCATTAGCCTGAAGTAACTGGATAACAGGGAATGGCTGTGAGGATCTGAGAACTGCCCTGAGAACTTTGTTTTTCTAACATCTGAATAAATGTCCTAAAACTGCAGGGGTCAAAAACCCTCCCAATTGAAAAAGGTACATTTCTGAGACTGCTTTAAATGCCTGTACCTCTTTTAGCTGGTCAGCACTGCCCCAGGATGCAGAGCGCTGGTGTATGCTCCTCAGCTCTCCTGCATCCGTATCTTCACTCCAACATCCAGGAGTCTGAAAAAAAACAAGAGCACAATGTGTTTTTATTTGATTTGATCTGTACATTGGTAAGGAATAGAGGACGGTCTTATCTGTCAAGTCCTAAAACAAGGAGAGTATTGATTCATTTGGTGATTAAAGTAGTGATTAGTGGATGGTGAGGTTAGTGTGGCACAGTTAACACCACCAGTGAGCCACCATAGCATGTGGGAGAGGTTTTGTTTCCCACTCTGGGCAACTATGCTGTGCTACACCAATAAGAGTCCCTGGGCAAGACTCCTAACACTACTCTGGCCCATCCCTGTATATGAGTAACCTTGTAAGTGGCTCTGGATAAGAGTGTCAGATAAATGTAAATGTAAATTAAGAAGCTGCCCTAATATATGATTAATTAAGGCAAAGTCACCATAAGTACCTGAGACAGTATGTGATCTTGATATTTACAGAGGGAAACATGCAATGGCCTAGTCAAAGTCCAGACCTTAATCCAATTCAGAATCTGGGGTCAGAAAATCTAACTTGAAGGAGCTGGAGCAATTTTGCCTTGAGGAATGTTCAAAAAGCCCACTGGCAAGCTAATAGAGACTTATATAAAAGTGACATGCAGCTGTAATTGCTGCAAAAGGGGGCTATACAAAGTACCCCCTTTAGAGGGATGAACAGTTATGCACACTAAAGTTTTCAGTTTACTCTGATTTCTTGTTTGCTTCACAATAAAAAAAAAACATATCAAATGTTCAACGTTGAAGTCATGTTCTATAAATGAAAGATGCAAACTCTCAAATAATCCATTTTAATTCCAGGTTGTGAGGTTAGCAAAACAGGAAACATGTCAAGGGGGTGAAGACTGTAGAACAGAATCAGTAGATTCAAAAAATGTTGAAGAAATGTTGAAAGAAACGATGAAGATGTGAAGATAAACACAACTCCAGCCCCATCCCATTTCTGGGTAATTTCTCATCTACAAATGATCTTTGGATAATATTTACATAATCTATTTTTACTTGATCTTTGACATCAGACATGGCATGGCATGGCCAGCACTTTTGATAGGTTACAAATGTTCAATGTGACTTTTTATGCTGTGATGTATGAAACCAGCAAGAGTTAGATCACGCCGCGTGACCGGCGACTCCTGAGGGCTACTTCCCTCTCAAACATTTCTCAGGCCTTTGTAGTGTGTGAAAAATGATATAACACACAATAAACACATCAAATATCAGCTTAAAAAGGTCTGTCATTTGTCTAATTAGATACAGATACCTGATCAATCTGAAATCATAATACTATCATTTATCACGTGAATCTAGACAGTACCAATCCATTAACAACATCAGTTTAACCAATCCGTTTTTTAAATCAGGTAAACACTATTTTAAGGAGTACACAAAGAACACTAACGTCAGCTCTGTGAATTTGGCACTGCAGTGAAAACACATATTACCATTACTAGTCTGCCATGTACCTTAACACTTGAGTATGAAGTGAATGAAACTGAAAGAGCTTTAGAAATGCCACAGCTCAGCATGATTCATGAGTTCTTATGCCCAAGCAGATGGTTATAAAAAGCAGTCGACATCTCTTAGTGACCTGTGGGTTGGCCTCCGCAGGCAGGAACAGAAGGGCAGGAAAAAAAAGTCTCTTTTTTATTCAGATGCTTGTGAATCACAGGCAGCCAGGCTTACCACGTGCTTTAAGGTTAAAACTTTAAATGGGTTTCTGTGGTCAAACAAAGACCAAGGGGAGTATGTGTGTGTGTGTGTGTGTGTGTGTGTGTGTGTGTGTGTGTGTGTGTGTGTGTGTCTTGCTACGTTCTGGCTTACAGAGAAAATATGCTAAGAAGAAAAAAAAGGGTGGAGGGAGATGGAATCAGAAGGCCAGGCATGAGCACTGAGGAAACATTTTTAGCAGGGCTAATGGGGGTGGCTGGGCTGCAGGGGCCACAGGCGCATCAGATCTAGACAAACACTGGACTCATTCCATTCATCTACAGGAGACGTCACATTTCAAAGGCTGGCCTTTGTAGTAAACAGATCAGCAGCAGACATGGCCAGCAAATATCACACACACACACACACACACACACACACACACACACACACACACACACACACACACACACACACACACGTTCAGAATGTTTAGAGCACTGTTAATGGTCCACTGACCACACAATTTTACACAATGAGAATTTTTCTGTAATTGTTTTTGCTAATTTTGCTGTAAAAAGGGATAAAGAATTAACAACACAAGCTTTCAAAATAATACTGATATTTGATACTTTTACCAGTGCAGACTCGATCAATACTTCCCAATTCAAGAACCTAACACTGACACATGTAAAATGTACTTCTGAATAGTTTTCATTAACTCATATTAGTGATTTACTGTCTAATTAGTTCATTAATGAGAAACATTTTTTTTCCCGTTTAAAACAAGTGCATTACAGCTATACAAGGGGACAAAACACATTGCCTTTCTTAGAAACTGTACATGCAAATGTTTGTGGACACCCCTTCTCGTGAAAACGAAAAGGTGAGGGAGATGTGAAAATGGGCACACAGAGCTTGTGTGTCCAATACTTTTGGGAGGTGAAGATCATCCAGTACCTCGATACTTTGACCTCACACTTGATGATGAGTGAAATCAAACCCTCACACCAATGCTCCAAAATCTAGTAGAAAGCCTTCCCTGGACAGTAGAGACAGTTACGCCAACAAAAGCAGGATAAGCTCTTTTTCACACCATTGATTTGGGAAAAACAAAGAGTGAGCAGGTGTCCTAATACCTTTTTCTGGCTACCTCTAGGCCAATTCATTACTGGACAATTTCTGACTATAGTACTGCTGTTGACCAGATATTATGTGCGTTGTGACTCTACAGCAGGAACAAGCTAAAGGACTGTACAATGTAGTAGATGTGCTACAGTGTACCAGTTTATGGTACTCCAGCACACTGGACCTACAAGATAAGTGTTCCTAACAAGCCAGTAAGTGTAGAGAATCTTCGTCATAGATTCAATTGCACTTGACAATCTAAATTCAGTCTTGATCTAGGCCTGGATCACTGTTCTGTTTAGAGTATCTTTAGAACTCAATACATAAAGCCATTAATAACAAATTCACTCAAAAATCTTTTGATCACAGCTTCCGATGTTGCTGCCAAAATGCTTAGCTTGGAAAAAGACATCTGTTTACTTAATCTATTTTGCTAATAATTGGAAAAAGACTGAAAATAAAATCCTGTCATTCTGGCTGGGCAGTCAGTGGCAGCACAATACTTGAGACAGAGTTTCACCCTCTAGCAGGACAATAACCATAAACATACAGCCAGATCAACAATGGAATAGTTTGGATCAAAGCACATTCATGTGAATGGCCCCGTCAAAATCATGACCTAATTGGTGACACTGTAGGTTAGCTGCTAGGTTATCATACAATATTCATGGTAACTGTTATATATAACAACATAAAATGCAATGCTATTATTTTGTCCATACTGTGTTGACCTAGTGAAACTCAGGGACGGGTATCAGATCTAATCTTGATTAAGAAGCAGTAAAGCAGACCATGTCGGGTAGATTTGCAGATGTGTCAGGAGGGTATCTTTGCTCTGTGAATGTGAGTTTGGTAAGCAGAGCGGAGCCTGTGTGGCTTTGGTTTCTGTGAGCAGTAGTGAAAACAGGATGCACAAGGTCATGTGAGATGTCTCAGAGTGACTCTCTTCCACTGGTCTCATAACCTGGAGTTCAAGTGGAACCAGGCTTCTTAAAGCAACATCAGAAATAAAACAACCCGAACAAGCACTGAATGGCCTCAAATAAAGTGGACAACATTCTTAGCTGAGCAAACATTTGGGATCACTTCACTTCAAATTCAGATTTTATATACAGTAATGACTAAAGGTGTCATGATTTTTCACAGTAATATATCAAAGAATGTATATCAAGGTATGAAACAAGCCAACCGATTAAAACCGAAAGTGTCTATGCTAGCGCGGATGTGTTCTGATACTCACTGCACTGGGTTGAATGATGGATTCTCTGCAGCTGTATACGAGGTCCACGTTACCATATAGCAGTTGAGAGTCCCTATTGAAATGTCTTCTGAACTGGCACAAAGTTACAGGAACACGCAAAACATGATCTGATCTTGCTCTTAGGATTGGCTAAATTATTAGTTCACTGCAGATCAAATATTTGTGCTGAGAATATGCTAATTTATCATTCAATACTGACACATATTTGATCTTCCATTTCCAGTTGTCTGTCTTGTTCAAAAGTTAATCAGTTAATTTTTTTTTTAATACGTGGCATCATGGTCATTAACCATCTGGATAATATTCTACTAATCAGTATTAATATATTGAATAAAATTCATACATAAAAATAATATATGAATAGGAAGTTTCACGATTGGGCCAATAGAAATGCTCCAAAATGACATATGAAGTCATAAAATATTTTGCACTGACTTTCTTTTGATGTTATAAAGTTCTTTCCTTCTCCTGTAAAGTTGCCATTTGGCGTGACAGTGACCGTATTTAAAACCTGCAATGCAAGCAAAAATGCAGGGCCTCGCAAAATGAACCACAACAATTTGAGTTCACGTTATCTTACATTAATGTGTACACAGACACACCCCCTGAAATCCCCTGCTCGCGAGCCAAAAGCTCACGCAGAAACCCGCTCTAAAGGAAAACGGGCAAGTTCAGACACGTCCAGCAGAACAATGCTACACTTTCCTCATTGGAAGGCGTGAGCCAGATCCCCAACAGTCGTCAAATGACACGCAATGTGAGACTGATAAAGGAGAGGAGGAAAGCATTCCAGCAGCAGACCCTCTGTCTAAGCAGGAGCAAGCAGACGGACTGCCACAAGTGGGGCTTTGTGAGACCAGTAGGCAGCGTCTGGTTAATGTGTGCTGAGGGTCAAAAAGGTCATTGCCTTCAGAAAACAGTGCACTCTCGCAGGTGCGAAATCTCACTCTGACAGAGGCAACAGGTGGCAAGTGGGACTGTGGGAGTGCACTGAACTGTAACCAGGTGCACACCTGGAAGCAGGTGAGGGTAAAGCACCTTTTCATTAAAGTCAGCACCTGCCCACATGTCACCTGCATGAATTTAAAGTAAGTGGCCAGTCTTAACAAAAAAAGTGCCCTTTTATTCCAAATGTAGTCAAACGGCAGGGACGTCTGAACGTCTGCACTGAAGCTACGAGGCTGATGGTGTCAACAAGTAATGGAAGCTCACACCCCATTAATTAGAACAGTATCACGAAATCTGATGGACACTTTGGTGTTTGACTCACAACCTCATAACATCATAAGCAAGTCTCTGACCGAAGCAAGAGATTACAGAGCAAGGAAAGGCAGCATGTTAACTGGTTGGAGACGAGCTTCCACTACTTGACAGTTACATTAGACTTGTAGCTCAAGTGCACATTTAAACAAACGCACTAAACATACAATAAACAACCATAATATTAAAACACCACCTCCTTTGTTGCTATACCAGTTACCATACAGGAACACCTTATACTTCTAAAATGACAAAGAATAGTCCATTCACCCTGTTCTTCAGTGGTCAGGACCCCACAGGACCACCAACGTGCAGTTATTACATGGGTGGTGGGTCATTCTCAGCACCCCAGTGACGCTGACATAGTGGAGGCGTGCAAGTGTTGTGCTGATATGAGTGGATCAGACACAGCAGTACTGCTGGAGTGTTTAAAACCTGTGTCCCCTCACTGTCCACTCTAGACACGCCTACTAAGTTGGCCCACCTTGCACGTAAAGTCAGAGACAGAAGCTCATCTGTTGATGCACAGTTTGTGTGTTGTGGTCATCCTCTAGTCCTTCATTATAGCTCACAGGATGCCGCCCACAGGACACCGTTGTCTGGATATGTCTGGTTCCTTGGTTGCCTTGGTTCCTCTCAAGGTTTCTTTCCTCTTAGAATGAGGGTTTTTTTCTTGCCACTGTTGCCAGCTGGCTTGCTTAATTGAGGCTTGGACTCAGATTTCTAAAAAAACTCCTTTGTTGAAAAAGCGCGATATAAATAAACTTCGATTGATTGTTGGACAGTCCAGCTGCTTTGCTCTGACTGATCCACTCATACCGGTGCAACACATGCTAGCATATATCAACACCATGTCAGTGTCACTGCAGTGCAGAGGATCAAGATCAACAATAGTGCAACCCTTTTCAGTCCTCCATAGAACCATTTCTAAATGTCAATCTCAAATTGTTCTCTTCCAGCGCAAAGAACCATTTTAAAAGACAAGAACTATTTAAGCATCCAAATGTTTGAGTGAGCATCATACTGAACCCTCTCAACCTGTTAAGATCATCTTAACACTAAGCTGCTCTGGGAAATTCAGCAATGCAGTGACACCGACGTGGTGGTGGTGGTGGTGTGTGTTGTGCTGGTACGAGTGGATCAGACACAGCTGTTGTGCTGGTGCGTTTAAACCCCGCAGTGTCACTGCTGGACTGAGAATAGTCCACCAACCTGTAATAACTGGGGGCAGCATCTTCTGACCACTGACGAAAAACTAAAGGATGACCAACATTAAACTATGCAGAATCAGATGAGTTTCAATCTGTTTCCATCAAAGTTAGGAGTGTCTAATAGAGTGGACAGTGAGTGGACATAGTATTTTAACACTCCAGCAGCACTGTTGTGTCACTCATACCAGCACAACACTCACTAACACACTATTTCCATGTCAGTATCACTGCATTGTTAAGAATGACCCACCACCCAAATAACATCTGCTCTTTGGTGGGCCTACAGATCTGACCGTTAGAGAACAGGGTAAAAGGGGATGAACAGAGTATGCAAAGAAACGACAGACTACACTCTGTAATTGCAGAACGACTAAGTGGAGTTGGTGAAATGGACAGTGAATATAGAAACAGGGTGGTGTTCATAATATCATAGTTGATCTGTGTATCGGACTTAAGGTGTGAATTTAAAATGCAGAATCAATATCAGTCATCATCATCATCAGTTCAGAAACTCCATATCTGTGCATCCTTGGTTTCAATTATGAGACACTATATCTAACCAGTGTCTCTTTAGACAGTGTAGCCGCACTGGGGCAACTTGTCTGTAGTGGCTAGTCCAGATGCCCTACATTGTGCTGATATCCTGAACCTGAGCCACCAACATCCTCCATTCATCAGAGCACACAAAAGGAGACTCAATATGATGCCATGTGATCCTGCCGTGTTCATTCTGCCATGACACTTCAACACACAGAAGAGGAATCAATAGGGTGTGACTGAGAATGTATCCTATTGGCTTTTAAAAGTGTTCAAATGCTTGAATGTGTTTAAATAGTCCAGTTATTGTAAATATTGATATTATTTGATATAAACAGTTCACAATATATTTCACAGACACTCTTTTGCCAAAGACATTTACTAGAAGGTTAAAGCACTGCGAATCAAACCTTTAATCCGTTGGCTGTGCTATTATCCACTATGCTTCAGTTGAGGGAACTGGGCAAAATGAAAATGTTCCACCGTACTAACTAAAATGAGGCTGTTTAAGTGACCCACTTTAACCCATATTTCCTGTACTGTTTAATAATAATTACCGTATTTTCCAGACTATAAGCTGCTACTTTTTTCCATGCTTTAAACCATGTGGCTTATAATGTGGTGCAGCTTTTTCTTCTTATATATGTTAATTTCCAGGTTTTTAAAAAAAAATCTTTGTAGGTGCGGCTTATACTCCGGTGCGGCTTATAGTCTTGAAATGTTCTGCGATTAATAGACCAAGTACTGATATAAGCCCAAAACAGAGACAAAATGCTCACTTCTGCATTTACACTTTATAAAAGTGAATCTCTCTTCACCCAGAACACAGCCCTAGCTAGTGTGAACGGGCTAGAACAGGGGACAAAAATACTTCAGAAAACACTTTTCGGACAAAAGTATTGGGACACCGGCTCAAGTTTTGTGTGTATGTGGATTTGCACATCTGTGTGGGTGCAATTAGTTGCAAAGTACTTGAATGCATTCATTAGAAGGGGTGTCCACACATATTTGGACATATGGTGTATCCCAACCTTAGCTACATATGTACGATGAAAACACAATACACAATGCTCATTAATTACATACCCCACAGTACACTACGCCTGTTAGTCAGATCAGAGTATCACAGAGTGTCACAAGTCTTTAATGTATAAGATTAGATTGCTGAAGTGAATTGATTAGAAGTGCTGTTACAACACCTGGGTAGGTTTGTTCCACTACCTCACTGTCAGGACAGAAAACAAGTGTTGTTATCTTCAATGCGTCTTGAGGAAAGGTGGGTCAAGCCAAGCCACACTTTATGTTTGAAAGCACTTTTAGTATGGATTGGGTTTTGACTATTGGCATCAGGTACAGAGGGGTTGGTCCATTTTGGGCTTTGTCAAGGCTTTAAATCTTATAGCATTTCAAAGCTTCCTGTATCTAAAGCATTGCTGCTACAGGAAGCCAGTGAAGAGAATGCATGAATAGCTGAGGTCAGCTTAGGTCACTACCTCCTGAGGGCAGATTTTTGCCCCTCTCACACCTTAAACACCCGACAGACAAATAAGCCAAACCAAATTCTTGCAGCACAGCTTTGCACCTATTGCCAGCTAGGCTAGCATTGGCTGGGACAAGTAAAATATACAAGTAAAACATGATTGTCAGGACAGAGTAGGGCAATATGGACACACACACAATAAAAAAAAAATCATATCCCGATATATTTTAGATGATTGGCAATATATGACATGTGATGTGACAAATTAGGACAGCCCATGACATCCTCACTTCAACTACATTTAAAGATATTAAGGCTTGATCTTCATTTCTTCATTATAAACAATAAATCATCTTATACCCCCTCCATTTAAGATATGACAGAAAATGAGTGGAAGTGGAATATTTCACCATCGTCAATTATATGCAAAAGCTAGCCAATAGAGGTATGTTTTAAGATGTGACTTAAATATCAGTAGGGAAGAAAGAGAGGAAGGCTGTTCCAAAGCTTCGGGGCAGCCCCTGAGTGCTTGGTCACCCTTTAGCTTTTTCTTGGTTCTGGGAAGCCTCAGAAGAAACTGCTCAGCAGATCTTAGGGCTCATGAAGGTGTGTGTGATTGAAATAGTTCAGCTGTGTAGATAGGAACCAGCCCATTCAGAGCTTTAAAAACCCACCATAAAACAGAACTAAATGGAATTCTGAACTGGACTGGACGCCAGTGTAGTACTGCTGTAATGTGATCGTATGTGAGCTGTGAAGCTGTGAGTTACAGTAGTCCAACTGAGATGAAATAAAAGCATGCATCCCAGATCCAGATAATTGACAGATGGACAAACCTGTCCATACCATGGAGGGGATATGTCTATCAAATTTGAGGCCCTCATCAAAAATCATTAGGTTTTTCACTTGTGGCTTAATATAGGATGTAAGGTCACCTAGAATATAGGTAAATAGGATGTATGGGCCCGGAGGCCCTAATTCCAGCACAGCATTCCAACATTTTGATAAGCAGCTGATGATCCACTATATCAAAAGGCATCACTTAGATTTAATAAGAGCAAAATGGCACCATCACTGGAATCAGCAGTAATTTATATAGCATTTAAATCCCTAAACAGTGCTTTGACCAGCATGAAAACCTGACTGAAATGTCCAAAGGATGTCATTTGAGGTTTAAAAGGTAGCAAGTTGGCAAAACACTTTCTCCATTATTTTAGCCATAAAAGGTAGTTTTGAGATGGGCAGGAAATTGCTTTTGACTGTAAAGTCTAAGTCATGCTTTCTTTAGGTTGGACCACGGCATGTTTAAAACACTGTCCCACTCATTAGGGGTGAATTAAAAATGCTGAAGGCACTATAGCCTATCAGATCAAATGCACTCTTTAAAGAGCCCAGCATGGAGGGTGATGAGAAAATAAAACGTGGGCTGTATACCAGCAACCTTTCAACCTTTCAAGCAGGAAATAGATATAGGCTCAAAGTGATTTAGTGTTACTGAGCATGGCTGGCACTGAAAAAGATCAGGCCTAATAGTTTTAATATTACACCCTAAGTTTTCTGTTTTTTTTTGGTGAAGAACTCATGAAATTCTTCACAAGATTTAAGAGAAGCCTCCAGACCAGGGCTCCCCTGGGGGTTAAGCAACCATTAGTCATTAAAAAGAACATTAGGTTTGTGACAGTTGTTCATTATAGCAGAGGAAAAATATTGATTCCTAATGTAGCAGCGCTCTTCAGGAATCTCTATTGTTGAATCTCTGTCTAGGCATGAAACCAGGGCTGGCTGATATATCAGTATCGGGATGTAAACAGAGCAGGATATTGGCAATGTCGTTTATATCATTTTATCATACAAAAAAAAAATGTTTCAATCTTGTGGAAAACCATTTCTCTTGTACCACACGTCCTATATCAGGATATAATTCATGGTCCATATTGTCCAGCCCTACACGGCATACTTCCATCCACCTGTGTGGTGAAGAACATGGGAGGCTATAAATCACATCTGATTGCTGTCTGCTTGATCACAGGAATCACCTGACATCAATTACCCGTTAAATTACTTTAATTCCAACAGGTTCCCGAGGAAAAAAAACAAACAAACGTCAATTAATCTGAAATGTTTAAACCATTTTAACCACTTTGTTTCATTTAGTTCTCTAGATCTTGATTTTGGGCTCAAATTGATCTGATCTGAATTTTATGCATCCAGTTAGTGGTGTTAAAGACTTTCCTGTGCCTCCCCCATGAGAAACATTTTATAAGTTTACAATTTCACAAACGTGAATTTGAATGACAATTCCAGACTAGCAACATTCCACCAACACATGGAACACTGATTTAATGGGTTTTTGTCGTGAGTGACATCTGTTTTGCCATGTAGCAGTTGCACAAGGAGTGAAGTGTAGTGAGTGACCTCACACAATGCTGCAGCAACTAGCAAAATATGGATCATATTGCCGAACCAGCACTCAGGATCAACTAAATTATTGGCTGATCTGAATATCAAATCTGACCGAGACACACATGTTTCTTATTCTTGCACATTGTAATATGTTTTGCATGTTTTCCAGTTTAAAATACCGAGCTTGTTACTCACAGCTGCCACCGTTTTCCTGTCAAGAGACTTCAGGAACTTCGGTAACTTATGCTTTGTGCACAATGAACATCAACAGAACGGCACACACACACACACACACACACACACACACACACACACACACACACACACACACACACACACAGCAAACAAAACATAGAAAGGAGGAGTGTTAAGTAAGTGTCAATCACTGATTACCCAGCATTAGCAAACACAGATGAAAAGACATGCCTTTGAGATGAAACACCTCCAGATAAGCTCAGGGTTTAAAGGCAGGGTGGTGTGGTGTGCTTACCTGCGTGGACTTGTCTTTCATACACGAGGGGTAGTGCACATGGGGGTCACGCGGCCACTGGCCTGTCAGGTATGGCCCGGTGATTGCACCCAGAGAGGAAGTCCGCCTGATTGTGCCTGCACTCCGCACCTGCTGGGCCTTTGACCTTTCAACTGCCACAGAGAGGGAAAAGAAAGAGAAAGCAGAGAGAACAGACAGGAGGGGAAGAAAGACAGAAACAAAGAGGGAGATAAAGCCATTACTTGGCTTCCAACACATCTGTTAAACAGCAATCTAGTGCAATATAGTAAAGAACACAGCACCAATGTGAAGGTTTTATGGGCTTTAAGTTGAGTCTTCATTACAACCACACCGTTAATTGTTAATCCAGCAGGTGCAACTGCTATCTTCACATCACAACATGTGTAATGGTGATGGATAACATTCCTGATTGAAGACAAGAACAGGAGGGGCTGCTAGATAAACCTGCTCTGGCAAATATTTGTGTTATATGAATTCACTTCCATATGTTTGACACTAGTGCAAGAACATTTTGCATTTTTGAATTAGACAGTGATGAAAAATCATTTCAGTTCTAGATTGTTCTTTATATAACCAATTAAAACCCGATTAAAACCAATTAAAACTGCTACAAAAAAATGATTTTGATTTTGCAGTTTTGTTATGAGTCAAAGAACTCCTTTTCAGTTGTATTTAGAACTTTTTTCTTCGCATATATTATGGGGCAAATATTTTATCATATTGTAATAAACTGTTATCATGATACACAGTATACGTCACTGAGCATATTGTGGATATTGGAAGTGCGTAAAGAACTTCGACACGCTGTATGTTTCATTACAAAATATGCAATACATTGTCTTTAAAGTGGATGTAGTGCAGCACATTTTGAATATAAACCACTGAACTAATTATGGGAGAGTGTTTCAATAGCAGTGTTTTTAAGAATCTGCTACTACTGATTTATTTTGACTGTGTGTCAAAACATGGCAATAAATACTGTGTATTATGAAAATGATCAAAATATTGCCCACCTCACATTATAATCCAAAAGGTTTTGCACAAATCGGAACACCCCTTTAACCACGTAAAGAATGATTTAAACATTCAAAGAGTTTTGAGGGGTCATTTTTTTGGTATTGTGTAAATGTCTTTTCCTGGTTATTTTGCGAGAATTCTAAAGAGATGGTGAAGAGCTAAAAGCTAACACTAGCTGAACGGAGAAAGCACTGCTTGGAGAAAAGGCCGGAGCAGTAAGCACTGCTGGGAGGAGCTAACTACCCACACACTGAGGGGACCCAGAGAGGACAAAAACTCTTGACATCTCGCCCAAGATTGAAAATAACAGTACAATACAATACAGTACAAATATTTCTGTATTTTGAATTTACATGAATAACAATCAATCAATTAGTCTGTTTAATTATGTTCTTTTTAAGTACTGGTGTGTTCTTTTTATTTATTCATTTTCTTTTTAAAGTACACTGACACAGTTCCAAACAGACACACACTCAAAGCTAAATGAACTGTTTTCCATTGAAGCTCTTCTCTTATTAAGAGCATCTAAAACAAAGCCAACTGACCAAACACTTAGCTGTGTATTCCTTCCTGTGGGGCAGTCAACACCGTATCACACAGTGTGAGTGTGTGCGGTTTCAAGATTTCTTACAGGATTACATTTGATACGTTCGCTATGTTCCCTTTCCCTGCAATGTCCCATCCAACATGTTCTGCTAAATGATATACTAATAAGCAGCTAGAAACCCTTTACCTCTGGGTTTGAAAATGAAATCCTAAAGTACAGTAGCTACATCCCCTTTATCTCCCAGAGAAGCAGGCTTGAAGTGGGTCAAGGCTATGCACTCAAACATGGCACCTGCTTTTTCCACCATGGAAACGACAATATTTACGCCCCTGCACTCATCCACGGAGCTGCGCGCACACACACGCACGCACACACGCGCACACACGCACACAGCAGGAGCCGGATCACCTTTATGGCTCTCCCAACTGTGCCTCAGGTATCTGTGTAAACAGGGCTGCTGAAAGAAAAGGGTGCTTGGCTCCTCATGAAAAACAAGGCCCGGCGAGGCAAACACAGCATTGAGCCCTCAAGCTAAAGACAACCTAACAGGGCCGCATTCCACCATCGCCGCAGAACAACCGCCACACAAAACACCGTCTGTCAGCTTTCCCCATTGCCATCCATTTCTCACCTACACGACACCGGGCTGCATAATACACCATTTGTTCATTATTGCGATACTGATATTTCCAACTGCAATATTGCTGAAGGTCTGCGATACGCAAGTCTGCCATCTAACCTATAACAGTAGTTTCTGTTGTGTTTCGAGAGTATTTTTTCTCTCTATGTTATCTATATACATTTAATAAATGTGTATAATATCTGTTCCATACTGGTATGGTGTGTATTCACATAGCACAAGTTGGGTCCACTCCTCCACCTAAACATGTAATTTAACGGTGCCAGTACGTTCTACTGAGTGGTGACCAGTCCGATAATTCACAACGTTCAGCCTCAGTCACAAGACAACACCTCACAACTTATACATATATGGAGGCTCCTAAGCTGTTTGCTAAGATAATGCCACTTCGTAATCAATTTACAGTAGTGCTCAAAAGTTTACATACCCTGGCAGAATTTTTGCTTTCTTTTTTCAGAGAATATGAATGATACACAAAAACATTTTATCCCCACTCATGGTTAGTGGTTTGGTGAAGCCATTATTGTCAAACGACATGTTTTCTCTTTTTAAATCATGACATCCAAAAACATCCAAATGACCCTGAGCAAAAGTTTACATATCCTGGTGATTTTGGCCTGATAACATGCACAGAAGTTGACACAAATGGGTTTTATTGGCTACTAAAGGTAACATCCTCACCTGTGACCTGTTTGCTTGTAATCAGTGTGTGGGCATAAAAGCTGAGGGAGTTTCTGGGATCTAGACAGACTCTTGCATCTTTCATGCAGCCACTGACGTTTCTGGATTGTGAGTCATGGGGAAAGCAAAGGAATTATCAACGGATCTACAGGAAAAGGTAGTTGAACTGTACAAAACAGGAAAGGGATACAAAAAGATATCGAAGGAATTGATAATGCCAGTCAGCAGTGGTCAAACTGTGATTAACAAATGGAAAATCAGGGTCTCTGTAAAAACCAAACCATGTTCAGGTAGACCAGCAAAAATCTCAGCCACAACTGCTACGAAAATTGTTTGGGATGCAAAGAAAAACCGACAAATAACATCAGCTGAAATGCAGGACTCTCTGAAAATTAGCGGTGTGGCTTTTTTAAGATGCACAATAAGGAAGCACTTGAAGAAAAATGGGCTGCATGGTCGAGTCACCAGAAAAAACCATTAGTGCACAAAAGCCACAAAGTATCTCACCTACAGTTACACCAAACAGCACAGAGACCAGCCTCAAAACTTCTGGAACAAGGTCATTTGGAGTGATGAGACCAAAATCAAACTTTTTGGCCACAACAATAAACGCTACATTTGGAGAGGTGTTGATCAAAGTAACATCATTCCTACTGTAAAGCACGGAGGTGGATCACTGATGCTTTGAAGATGTGTGAATTACAAAGTTGAAGGTGAAGATGAATGCAGCACGTTATCAGCAAATACTGGAGGCAAATTTCCACTCATCAGCCCGGAAGCTGCACATGGGACGTACTTGGACATTCCAACATGACAACGATCCAAAACACAAGGCCAAGTCAACCCGTCATTGGCTACAGCAGAACAAAGTGAAGGTTCTGAAGTGGCCATCTCAGTCTCCTGACCTCAATATCATTGAGCCACTCTGGCGAGATCTCAAGCGTGCAGTTCATGCAAGACAGCCCAGGAATTTACAGGAACTGGAGACTTTTTGCAGAGAAGAAAGGGCAGCTTTACCATCTGAGAAAATAAAGAGCCTCATCCATAACTACCACAAAAGACTTCAAGCTGTCATTGATGTTAGCGGGGCAATACACGGTTTTAAGAACTGGGGTAGGTAAACTTATGATCAGGGTCATTTGGCTGTTTCTAGTTGTCATTATGATTTAAAAAGATAAAACACATCGTTTGACAATAAATGGCTTCAGCCAACTACTAACCATTAGTGGGTAAAAAGTTTGTATGTTATTTTTCATATTCTCTGAAAAAAAGGCCAAGAAAGAAAATTCTGTCGGGGTATGTACACTTTTTGAACTGTACATACTGCTATCCCATGACATGGTATTTCAATCAATGTTGTAATACACTGAACAGTGAATATTATTACTGTATTACTGTGAAGTGAATAAGTAAGCATATCATTGTCAAGTTCTTGCCAATACACAGCTCCATTCGAAATATGGGATGAGAGTATTGTTCAGGCCGAGAAAGCTGAATTGTGAATCAAATTTGAAATGAGGGCTAAATATATCACCCAAAAATGTTGAATCTCAAATCTAGTATAAGAAACAGATTTAAGGCCCTGCGTGGCATAGCAGGCTAAAGTGCTACCACTATGATCCTGGGGTTGCTGGTTCAAATCCAGGTTCATGCTGTTCATGCTGCTCTCCACCGGCCGCTGGGGTCCAGAGGGAGAGAAATCGGCTTGCTTTCCCTCTGGGGGTGGGTAGATGGCACTCTTCCCAAGTGCCATTTCACAAGTGTGCTGCTGGTCGACGCAGGCGTCTGCTGTCCATTGCGTCAGATCCGGGGATCTGGCATTCTCCTCCAAGTACGATGGCTGCCCGACAAATGGCAGCAGTTCGAAAAGAGGTGGTAGGCTATCATCAAGTGACTCAGAGGAAACATGTGGCTGATCCCCCCCCCCCCCCCTAGCATCGAGAGCAGGGCATGTAATGTACTTAGGGGGGTGGGTAATTGGCACGTCTAAATTAGTGGGGGCATAAAATTGGAAAATGGTAAAAATAAAAAAAAAAGAAAGAAACAGATTTGAAACACAGGACAAGTGTATTGTTCTAACTCTACTTAAGTTGAAAGTCAAGCCTCTCCAATAAGAGGACATAAAAGGGTCACTCCTACTGGACAGTCTTTTGGGCTCATGTTCTGCAGGTCACTGTGAACACTTTCAGCAGCAGCTGAAGCCTGAGACAACATAATGCTTTTGCTCCCCGTGCTGACTAGTTGATTATGTCGCATATGTGATGGTGGTTTAACACAGCAGGCTGTTTAAAGCTTAACACCCTCTGTCAACACGGCCACTAAATGCTTTGCAACTTGCAGGCTGCCTGCAATTACCTTATCATCATGTTCTTGTGGTGTGAACTTTGCATCATTGGGGATTGAGATGAGAACCCTTTCTTTATCTTACTGAGATCTAAACATGGTTTTAAGAAACTGTGATACTGAGGAAAGAGAGATATAGTGTTGAGAGAGTGTTTGTGCACCCCTGTCCTGGTCTTTAGTGAATAAAAATGAAAAAGCTGAAAAAAGTATGCACAAATATGGCTGAAATGAACACAACGTACAGACAGAAGGCTCAGTCCATTTCCAAATCAGCTGAGCATAAATGATCCTTCAGCTGACCAATAAAACCCTTGGAGATAACGGTACATATGTCGGTAAGACAGGCAAAGTGCACCACAGCTGCGTTCAGGCTAGAAGCATACTTGCTGTTGATGCATAATGGATGCCATGTGTATTCTGCGTGTGTTTGGAAAATAAAACAACATGCATGCAAGACGCAGTACACATGAAAAAGACACATGAGAAAGTCTTTGTGACCAAGGTAACAATAACCTGCATGTGTATGATACATTCACGGAGCTGCACTGTGACCAAAACGCAGCTCAAAACCACTGGAGAGAGACCATTATTACTGTAAAAGTTGACGTGGAAACCTGCTCAGTGTTCTCTGGTTTGCACTCAAGTGGAAGCCTCCAGCAACATACATAGCACAACAACAAGTACGTGCAAAGTTATGTTCATGATGCAGCCGATTATCTACATGGGTGCATGGCCAAACACCAAGTATGCTTCTAGCCTAAGGGCGGTGGTGCACCATCACACTGTGCACCACTGTTTGCTTAAACCATCATACCATGAGAAGAGTTCGATCAAGACAGTTAACCTCGCATCACAAAATCAGTGACATCTTTAATAATAAGTAAAAAATAATAACACTGGGCTTGTATCCAAACAGCTAACTGTTTCTATGCAGGTACTGACAGCTGATTGCTGATATTTTCATTGCTGAGAGTTCCTAAAAGATCTTAAACTGCCTTTTTAAAGGTGCCATTCAGGGCTGCAGAAGCACCGATGATTCAAATTATATACTCAGCCAAGCTTATTGCAAAAGAAGTTATGTTAATGATAACATCAGTGTAGTCATACTGCCCATCCCCAACAGTTAGTGCTTCAGAAGTGTGTTAAACAATTAGCTCAACAATTCCACAGCTACAGTTGCACTAAGCCGTCACCCATAATACAGGCTTAGTCGGTGTATATTCTTGCATATTTCAGAATTCACTTATATATGGGATTAATTAATGCTACTATTGATCATATAAAATGTCTGTTTAAAAATGTCAGTTTTATTGTGCATTAAAACACTCAAACTAACTGGCAGCCAGGGATCTCCTCCCGTCTGAAACATTTTCCAGCGAGAGACTTGTTTTCTGAAAACAATGAAACTGTTTAAACATCCAGCACATCAGACAAATAAATATCATTTATGTTGTGGGAGCACTAATTGTTCTCCAGTGACGTGCAACTTATCATCATTTTGCTGAGCTGCTAGAAGACGGTCTTGTTTTGCTTTCTGAAAACTGTTCTGCTCATTATTGCGTTTGAGAAATTAATTTGTGGTGAGGGTGTAATCAGTGTAGCCAAGATGAATGGCCTCATATGCTGGAACCTTAAGACCAATTACATTCTGGTGTAGACTCTGAAAACCATGGGCAGAACAGCTGAGGTAGGGGTGACCTTGAGACATAGGTGGGTTGATATGTTAAAAATCTAAAGCTTTAAGAACGTTGATGCCAAATTCTATTGTCTAAGGCTTTTAAATATAATGTAAACCTTTACCAATGTTATATTCAATATATTATATATTAATACAGTTTAAAGGCTCTACAATTATGAGATGCTGCCCATTCAGAACTGTGAGTGCATCAGACTAATTGGTAGAAAAAAATGCTACATAACAGCCATGTGCAGCCAAGATCCCCACATGAACCTGGTGCTATTTTTTATAATACCAGTTTACTCCATGATTTGTGGCGAAGTGTCATAATGGTTCATAATCATTTAAAGAAATGAACAGCAGCATAAAAAAATCTAATTCCACCTTAAAACACCGCTGCAATTACATCCTGCCTCCTGGAAGTTCTCCACCATTTAAGGTGGAACAGCTAATTCCAAGAGCTAAGCTAGATAATAACTCTAGCATTGTTGATACAGCAGTGTTTGTAAAAAATGTCCAATGTCCAAACAGGAGCACTCCTGCCCAGTTCAGCTTTAACACATATACCAAGGGCTCAGGTAACGTGCTGATTGGTTGAATAAGGTGTAGTGGAAATAGGGCTGGGGTGCGTCCAGGACGAGGGTTGAGAAACACTGAACTAGTGGAAAGTTAAGTGACAAACATATTAAGAACCCTGACTGTGATCAAAATGGATCCCTGTTTAAGTCGTAGGGCACTAAAACCATGAAATGGAATTCAAACTTGATTTTGAGAGAATTATATTATAATCTAACACAGTTTCCTGCTTTTACCTACGTATTGCTCACTGTATGAGCTGAATATGGACCAGAATGTCACACTAGAACAAGTGGAGCTGATGGTAGTTAGGAGCCACTGCACACTGTGAAGTTCAAATGTTTTCCATGTAACATTAGTTCATTAATAGGAGGCTTATGTTTATAAGCAACATAACCAAGGATTATTCCAAGAACAGCACAGAGCTTTACTAACTTTAATTCCGAATTCATGAGGAAGCATCCAAATTAATCTGTGTGTATCCCCCGATACAGCTATATAGAAATTTCACTGAGGGAAGTCTATTTTCTGTGACTGATGTCAGATTGGCCAAAGAAGCAATGAGAGTTGGGCCAAATTTAGTCCCACCCAACTAAGATCCAACAGACTGTACAGAAATAATAGTCTTCACAGTAAATTCACCCCAAAACTACAGATAAAAGAATCGTGAATATGAGTATACAGGGACTTTTATGATGCATAACATGTTTACGATGCACAACAGTGTTCTTCAATAGAATTCTGAGTAACAGTCACATTCGTAGAACTGCTTGTACACTACACCAAACTGAATTAACCAGATCTAATCATGTTGTCTTTTAATGAAGCACACAGTCAGTGTTCTTTAACTACTGATCCACAACGTGCTCAGAAATGCAGATGGAGTCATGATTTAATCACAAGAACTTTTAAATATATTCAGATTTCCCAGCCCCGAATTGAGGGCCCATAAAAAAACATGCCACATTTGGCAAATACTTTCCTTTTTTTAAGAAACTGACTAAAGCACTGAGAGAGCCGAAGAAAGGCAGCTCATGTCTCAAAGGTGAACAAGTGACCTTATGGAACAGCATGGAAAATGGAGCGCTGCCACGGACACAAACAGGGCAATTTGGAGAAAATACAGAGGATTATGGGTGTGTTGTCAGTGGACAGCTTTAGCCGTGGTCATTATGATGAATTCAGTCTTTGTCTCAAATGCAAAAGTCTTTGAGGGTCAAAGTTAGCAGGAAGAAAAGTTCACTTTAACAAACCCGTTCATTAAAATAAAGTTCATTTGCTCGTCCATTGATTTACTGGGCTTTTCACCCCTAACACTCAGGAAATTACTAATGGACGCTTCCTGAAAGCAGACACTGTTTAGAGAAAAGTGGCTGATGACAAAAGTCGGGGTCCGGGAGAGAGGTTGTAAAGCAGGCCTTTAGTGGAAATAGTGCCTTCATTTTGCCTCTCCCTGAATAACACCAGACACACAGACTCATTCAAGACGCTTTGGTGATAAACACGACCTGACGCAGGAGTGTCTACATTACAGCATGTGCCACAGCACACGTTAAAACTGTCAGGAGTTTTGGAATGAGCCTGTCCAGTACCATTACACACTCGTTCCTCCAATCAGACATGGCTGAAAAGGTATGATTACCAGCCATCCTAATGTGTGACAAGCCTCGACAACACTCCACAGAAAACATCTAAGGCCAACAGTCCTTTACACTAACAGCTTATAAAAAAATGTGCTAATGATAAAAGGAAGTCCTTCTTAGTCACGTCTCTCAGTTTTGTTCTCAGTTCCAAATCAATGACTATTATACAAGTGTGTGATGGCCATTCCACCTCTCCCAGATGCTGCAAAGTATCCCGCAAATTGATAGCAGATTCCTGACGCCCACACTCCATGTGACAATGTAGACTGATATGGGCAATATTTATTGAGCTACACATACAGAGGTAGTGTCTCTCAGCATGGTGTCAGATATAGCGCAGATGCCAGATGTCTTGCAGTGGAGTTGTAGTTGTAGAGGTTCCTAATGGTGTCCTGTGTTCATTCATGCCATGCAGCTGGGACATTCTCACTCAGTGCCTTCAGACTGTGCTCAGACTGAGCTCTTGAGAAGGCGTCAGTGGTGTGGTGAGTTCAGAAAAGGTTGGGCCACTGGTTGCAGGACCTCATTAATGTAACATCGGGCTGTAATGTGCCTGTAATGAAGACCAAATGTGATCTGGCAATGTACAAAATTGCATCATGTCACCAGGCCTTCTGGACATGAACAACAAACCACTGACCGTGGCGCTAACCACAGTGTTTCTGGCAATCATGTACTGTAGTTTGCAGCTGGTTACGCGCATCAACTCAACTCATCAACCAAGTTTAAATGTTTAATTAATGCTGAAAAGGACGATAATGTTTATACTGTAGATAAAGACCAGTTACTGGAAAGGTTTGTTGGTCTAGGTGCTAAACCATCAGCAGTCTCCTTCCTCCAAGTTCAAAAGCTAACTTGTGTCACAGTTTAGTGTCACTCACTCACCTCACTCTCAGTGTTTTGAGCTGGAACTCACACCCTCTTTTCTTGGGAATGCCTAAAATCTGAAATATGTCTGTCTGTTTGAGCACTATAATAATAACAAGAACAGATCACGTCCCATTTTAGGCCAAACGCCAGCAAGAAAGAGAAACTAGGCCATTTTGAACTGAAAATGACCCTGTGAATTTTTTTGTGTGTGTTTAGCACAAAATCAGCTGTTAAATATTCAGTTTGCTAAACAGAATTTCCTCGCTCTTGGCATAAAACAGCAGTGCTCTTATTTATACATAGTCACGGATTCTGCTTTTTGAATGTCTTATTGTACTCCACACTTAGTTACGGAGTGGAGTACGGTGAAACCTCCACTTTTGCAGCTTTTTAGTGGAAAACGAGCCCTATTTAACTCAGGGCTACATACAGCCAAAAAATCTTACCCCAATATATTTTAGCCAAATGGTGATGCACGATGTGAAAAATACAATTTGAAAAAATTAGGACACTTCATGAAATCCTTCTTCTGTCTTTATTTTAATTATACCTGTGTAGTTAAAAAAGACAGAAGAAGGATTTCATGAAGTGTCCTAATTTTTTCAAATTGTTCTTTTCATGATATTCCAGTTTTTTTGACCAGCACCTGTATTTAAACATACTGAAACGATCACCGTTCCTTTATACACTCTAAGTCTTGCGCCCCCTCCCTAGTGGTGATGTGAGAGCAGCTGAGAGCAGGGGGCTTCCACAAGCTACTGCCCATATCCCGCCCTGTTTATATCCCAATATCGAAACAGATATATTGTCCAGCCCTAGTTTCACTGCAAGAGACCGAGAGAAAAGAGAGAAGTACTGCATCACATGACATTTTTGTTACACATAAGGTGGTTGAGGTTGTGCTGGCTTTCTGTCCAACTGGCCCAAATGTTTCACAGCGGGGAGACCCAAATGTGGATGGCATTTGGTACGACAGCCTTGGCACTGGACAGCTTTCCTCTCAGACTTTTTTCTTTACAGTTTCCTGAGAGCAGATGGAGAGAGGGCTGCAAGTTCCTGCCAAAAGAGCAGAGTACAGGAGAGTAACCCTCACAGTAGGGGACAAGGGAGAGCAAGAGCGATAGAGAAAAAGAGAGAGACTGCCTTTACAACTCTCTTAAAAGAACCTATATATCACTTTTGGTTTTGCATAACAGCCCGTCTTTTCTCCTCCTCACAACACTTGTGTGGGTTTATTACGGATGTTAGAATATTTTGTAATGAAAGTATCACAATACTGTGTTTTGCAATACTGTATTGATTTTTAATTAATAGTTTACTTGTAAAGATATGGTGTTGTGTTGAAAGTCCAAATGTAGTACTATATGCAGTATCGTGCTCTGTATTGTCTTTGTATAAAGGCTGCACAATATGTTATTTCAGAATCATTATCAAAATGTGGGGATGCACAATAATCATACTGCATAATTTGCCATGTGAGACAAATATAATTAAGGTTTACTGCTTGGATCTGATTTTCCATGACATACCTACAAGAGGTATGTTCTGTCCGCCCAATATCACTTACTTTAGTGCAATTTTGATTACAATGTGTGTTATTAATATTTTGACATGTTTGATCACTGATTTCTGATGAAATTCCTGCATTTTCTAATATCCCAATATATACTGCAGAAGAAAACAATAATGCAGTGTCAGGTTTTTCAATAATAATAATAATAATAATAATAATAATAATAATAATAATAATAATAATAATAATAATAATAAGCAGCCGTAGTTTTGTATACCATGAGTTTTCCTAAAATTTGCTCTAAAGTATGCAATACATAAGTCAATATTTTCAGTTGGTGTATCTTTCAAAAAAATATTTCAAAAATAATTCAATTCAAATAATAAATAGAGAATATTCCCCAAAACAGGTGCGTCACGCTTGTAGCATCATACTCAAAAAGACTTGAGGCTGTAATTGCTGCCCAAGGTACTATTGTATTGAGCAACACCTGTGAATACTTATGTACAAATGTAATTTGTTTGTTATATTTTTATATATATGCAAAGATTCCAAACACACTTTTCTCACATTGTCATTATGAGATATTGTGTAGAATTCTGAGGGGGAAAATGAATTGAATCCATTTTGAAATAAGGCTGTAAGATGAAGAGCTGTGAATACTTTCTGGATGCACTGAACATAGCACAGCTAAAATAAAAATAACAAAGGGAAATTAAATGCCCAATTCAAATTTTGGTTTAACTCATAAGCCCTGTATCACAATGCGTAATGTATTATCGAGTTCTTGCCAATACATGGCCCTAGGGTTTATGTTCCAAAAACATTTTTAGGTCTGGGTTTATGTCTCAAAATTCATTCACCAATACCTCGAAACTCAACAGGCGTGAGCACACATGCCCGGAGCGGTGGGCAGCCCTATCCTCAGTTCCCGAGGAGCAGCTGGGGAGTTCAGCACCTTGCTCAAGGGCACTTCAGTCATGTCCTGCCAGTTCAGGGATTCGAACCGTCGACCTTCCAGTCACAAGGCTGGTTCGCCAGACCACGGTTTTAACACGTTTTTTAATTAAACCTTTTAATTACAAACTGTTTTGAGAGTGTGTGCATAGAAACAAACAGAAATTGCAGCTTTCCTCCATGAACTGGGCCTTTTACAAATGTGTCTCACATGCTGTCTTCTCCCCTCTGCAGAGCTGTATGTAGGTTTTTATACTGTACTAGTACCATATGTGAGAGGTGACATTTAAGTAGATCACTGCCTGGGTGAACAGAGAGAAAGTGTGGGTGGGCAGAGTGCTAGATTGTCTTTGGCATTTAATAGTGTGAGTGCTCAAGCCTTGAATAAAAATGATACACCTTTCCAATGGCTAAACTGTAACAAAGCACCTCAATGGAACCAGTTTCTTCAGGGGTGTGAAAAAGGGCATGTTAACGTAGACGTATGTTTACTACTGACTTGAGAGAACAGAAAATGGGGTTTAAACGGTTTAACTTTAATAAAAATGTTTAAATAACATTTAATTAAACCTTTAAAATTCAATTATTAGAAGACAGTTCCACATCATTTATCTTTCATTCTAGCACTGAACAATGTATAATCCATGCCAGTATTGGTGTAATGCAGCAACATTGATTTTTATTATTCTAATATATATATATATATATACACACAATACTGATAACAAGCAACAGTAATCTGTGACATTATTCCCCCTATTTGCACCATATTTTACTTTGTCCTGCTGCCACATGATTAAATCATTTCATAATTGTATGGATGTGTGAGTGTAGAACCCTCTAAGAACCGTTTTAGTGTAGAATGTTCTGTTACTGTGGTTCCTGATGCTATTATCCTACATTTTATTTCAGATTTGAAAAACTTTGATCATCTATAATCAGTTCAATAAGCCGTCTTTCATTTTCCATTAATGAAAATGTTCTATGCATAGAAAGATGCAGGGTCTTTGTCTGTTCAGCATAAACACAGTTTCAACTACCTCTGCACATAAGGACCGACGGTTCACATTAGTGGTGTACTGATCCTTCCCCACAGTTCGGGAACCACAGAATAATCACCAAAGTTGAACCATAACAGGGTGGAATACCGTTTTAATGACACCAATACTTCTTACAGAAATAATTCAGTCAGTCATACAGACAGATTGTGCCATGAGAGCCACTAGATATTAGTGTCATATGGACACAGGCAGAAGTGATCAGAATTTTAAATAACATTCTGTTTCAATCTTGTGAAAACCCTTTTTTTCTGCTCCCTCTACTGAAGTGTGGGACTTGAGTTCACACGCACACACACGCACACGCACACATGATTTTGTCCATATTACCCAGAACTTATTGCCATTTACCCTACCTTGTCTGATCTTATCCGCCAAGAGCCAGTGTGGCTGCAGGCTTTCATTCCAAACAAGCTGAAGCACACCTAATTCTACTTGTTTCATCAGTTGGTCTCAGTCTTCAGGTAAGCTCCTGCTTAGTTGGATCAAAAACCTGCAGCCACACTGGCCCTTTACACATAAGATTGGACACCCCTGCTCTTACCTTAATTTCCCTGAAGGAACCCTCCCAAGGGATCAATAAAGTTCTATTCTATTCTATTCTATTCTATTCTATTCTATTCTAAAGCATGTTGAGATATGAAGTTTTTGTCATATCACCAAGCCCTATATATAAACATAACCAACATGAATATGAACAAGGCACATCATCAGATTCTCCTTACTGTCATTACAATGATAATAAGACATGCTAACACATTCTCTCCACTGACAAGTGACTCTCTGGAATCAGAACTTGCCGCAAAGCAGCTCGTCCTAAAGCTCTAACAACACAACTAGCAGAAGTGAAGTACATGTCAAGTGCAACATCAAAGTTGCAAATGTGGAAGCTGATTTGGAAAGCAGGAAAGACAGATGCTGTTGTAAACATGCAGCACAGTCAGGGTCCTGTTGGGCTCCAGAGAGTGTTTCACACGAGGAAACAAAAAGTAACTACGATACAGGCGATATGCAAATGTGAACTTTTCCCCTCAAAAAACACAGTAACCTCTTCACAGGGTTCCAATTCGATCAGCCAGTTCAGCACTGTGGGACACTGGTGTGGACTTGACTCTTCAGCAGTCTGTCCACCACGGCAGTCATGTGTTTGAAGAGGAAAGAGTCATATACTTTTTCTCTTCTTTTGAGAAAAGGACAAAACCCAGCCGATTTAATTGTAGAGAAACACTGAGGTTATAATAGAAGAATCGGTTAAACACTGGTTGTTTAAAGGCTCCCTATAATGGACATAAATTTCTCTTTATGATCAGTTCAGTTGTTCAGTGTTCCAAAAGCTCTGACGATACTAAGAACATGAGTACAGTGTATCATTGTCATGCAAACACTGCATGCATATCTTCAAAGCAGCTTTCCATGAGAACAAAAAACCCTAACAGTCTATGGAAGTTAATGTATTTTTCCCCTCAAGTCATTCTGGAGCATTTCCATCAGTCCACTCATTATGAAAATATAAAGAACAACTGTCTGATTCAAATTATGTTCAAATGAAAACGGTTTTGTTGGGCAGCAATCTTATAAATCATTCCTACAACGAGTGTCTGAACAGCCAGAAGAGGGGACACACTGGCTGTGACTGAAATGGGGACAAGTATGCCTCCAAGTGGTTAAAAATTCAGTCCTGCTACATCCGTAACTCGATGGATGATGAAAAAGAGAATTTTACCTCATAGTTTTTTGGTGAACTTTCAAATGTTAACAGTCTCACTGGTCATCGCAGCAATGTAGGAAGCAGAGAGACCTCTGACTGGCTACTTCCTACCCTGTTCGCTCCTCACTACACCTAATTCTGCAGACTCTCTGATATGTTTTTTTTGTTTTGAGTGGGCAGGAGACCTGCAGATACAGGGTGGCACACTTTAACTCTCCTAAAACACAACTAACTGAATTCTGAATTCATGTTGATAATGCACGGTGTTGTTCATGTAACACTCTTTGCTTAGCAACATAGGTCTGCCAAACTATATGGGAAAACATGTCAAATTCACAGTGTCCACTGGCTGGAAAAGATCCCTTGCTTTTACAAGTAAACATTATTGGCTCAAATTCATTTGACTGTCTACTGTTTAGCTATTTAACAATAGATTTCGGTTCACTTTCAGCTCACGTAGTCACCAATGATGTTGACTAAAATCACGCTCTGATTCCATTTTAAGACTTGGACACTCTGGCCGATGTGCTCAACAGAGCCGTAAAACATGATCCATTTCAGCCACGTCCCCTGTCATTTTTCTACAAAGAAGGAAGGTCACAGATGAGAAATACACCATGACCACTAAGTAACATTGATTATCTTGTCACAACAGCACATGAAGGTCAGTAGGTTCTTGTAATCAACATGTTGGATGTGAGAGAAATGGACAGCACGAGGACCTGAGCCACAGTGACAAAGTAGCACTGGCTTCAAGCATCTGCCAAACTTCAAGGCTCGTGGGGGTGCATCAGTGGTGAGCACCTACCAACTGTGATCTGAAAATGGGCAATTCACGGACGGGCAACAGTTTTTTGAGCGCCCAAGCTTTATTAATGACAACAAAGGCTATTTCTTATGGGTCCAACCGACAAAAAGGTGACACAAACCACAGAAGTATTAATGATGGCTAACAGGAGGAATGTGACAACATGCAGTGCCAGTGCTCACCAAATGAGGGAATTCAACGTCAGAGCAATGTGTTTACTTAGTGCAGGTCAGCACTGTACTGCAGATGAGGCTAATAGAAGCATATAAACACAAAAATTAGAATGGAGGTAGACATTGGAGGTTGAGGAGAAGAGACAGGGAGAGGACATTCAAAGAGTTGGGGTGTGTTGATTTAAACCTGTGTGAGGAGCAGCTAATGGGGCTAACAACTGGTGCTTTCACTCAATAGCTGGTGGTGGTTTGAAGGACACGCTGTAATATTACTGATTAATGTTCCTGGTTAATGTCCCCTTGTGATTATCTACATCATACTTGATCCAACACACCCAGCTCCTCCCACAAACATACCCACAAGAAACTAGTAATATATAATAAAACATCTGGATCAGAATTACTTTATTAATCCCAGAGGAAAATTGCAAAAGTGATGTAACAGGCTGCACACATGGTTCTACACACGCGCACACACTAGTGCACCTCAAAGAATTTGATCATTAAATATCTCATTATTATAGTTTCATTCAAAAAGGTAAAGGGTCATTTAATTTTGATTATATTTAAAGTGACAAGTCAAGCCTTTTTTTGTTTTACTGTTGATTAGTATGGCTTATAGCCCAAGAAAAGAAATCCAGAACGTCCAGAATGTCAAAACATTAGATTTCTTTCTTCAAATTTGAAATCACATGATCAACTTTAAAACAAAAATGCTTCAAATATATCACGTTAAATATAATGGCTATAATTGTTCCCTTTTTCACAGTATTCTAATTATTTGAGATGCACTAGTATATATATGTGTAGGACAAAGTATATATATATGTGCAGGACAAAGATGCTTTTTCCCCTGATATGCCCCCTTGCTCCATTGTTTAAAACTTTAAATATAAGCCCATCAGCCGGGATTAAAGTACAGATTCTACATAAATATTATTTTCACAGTTTATGATCACTCAGATGTTTTCTGTTGCTTCAGTTGAGCAAACTCATCTTGCTCCAAGCAAGCTTTCAAACACCTTGTGTGCAGCGTGTAGTTCAGCCATTGTTCAACACGCAGACAAGAGTTGTGCCAATAAAAGTCAAAGAAACCACAAAACAAGAATAACACTATTAGAGACATTGAAGTGAGCTCCTTAAGCAAACGGGCTGGTAGGGCAAGGAAGACCTTGGACAAATACTCACTAATCTTCAGAAAAATCTCAAAACTCTCTCTCTCTGACAAATCATAAACAGCCTACAGGAGTTGGGTGTGTATTTTCCAGAGAGTGCTATCTGCATTTAAAGAAGAGAAATAGAGGCTACAGTACAAGCAGTAAACAGAAAGGGCAGCTTACATGCCTTGATCACAAAATGCATCAAAGTAATCAATACTGGCACCAAGATATGCTGACACAAATGTGCTCCATGTTTGTAGTGGCTGTCAACTCCCTGTCCCTGGAAAGCCTGGCTGTGCTCACTGCGGCGTGCTAATTAGGGCAGGCAGCAATAACAGCCATGGCAACAAACAATGAAATCTCAAACTTCACCGTGAAGCCATGTCACCAGACCAGACTAAACTCATTCCAACCATCATCTACAGCTCATCCCACAGTACAGTCTATTACTGATCAGGATATTCAGTACAGGCCCAACATCTATATTTGACATTACTTTACATGCATCGCTGGATGGTTTCTACGTTCCTGACCACACATCTGCATGCTTTGCCAGATTCAAATAAAGGAGACTTTAAAACAGATATATTCAAATGCGCTCTGCACAAGATCAATACATGTATCACTTCTGCAAACGTAAGAAAAACAGAGAAACCCAACACAAATATATTCCTCTAGGAGAGTGACATCCTGCTGTAACTACTGAAATGACTGTGGGAAAAAAAAAAACCTCATTTCTGTAAAAAAGAAAAAAACAAACAAACAAAACAAAACAAACCGATGAAGTGTTCCGATGCTTTTCAATGTTTTTAATCATTCCCGTCAACATCAAAAAGTTTTGTCTGTTATGTCTGTTGTTTTGTCTGTTATGACTCATATATTCATATGTATTTTCATATGTATTCTATCACAGCCACCGAAGTAGATAGAGGATAAGAAAGGAAAAGCAGAAACCGAGACAACTAATCAAATTAGAACCTCACAATAATACAATAGAAAGTGTCAAAATGTAGGACAAGGCTGACACGCAAACTGTGCAAACAATACTGTCACTAGTGTTACCAAGCTCCCTATTGTGGTCACTAGTAATACCTGCTGGTGTAATGTGTGACCACAACGGTGTCCAGTACAATACAGTGCTGTCCCAATTAAATACATTTCCCAATGCAGCAAGATTAAGCAGTGTTTTAAAATGTGCCATATGTTAATATATTAATGATTGATAATACTGTTTTATACTAATGCCAAAGCCACAAGCGACACCTTTAGCCCTGAGCCCCTGGGGAGAGCATGTTTCCTCCTTCTACCCAATTTTGAAGCAAAGAGGAAGTGATATTTTCAGAAAACAGACAGTCTGTTTGTATTGAGGGCTTGCTTGTTTGTTGAGTTTATATTTGAGGCACTTTAATCAGTACTGAAATGGATACTGCATTTCATCAAGTCTGTTTATTAGCTCAGTAGTGATATATGATATACAGCATATGGTGTGAAAAATACAATGTGAAAAACGTCATCCTGTGATATAAACAATATCACCTCAACCCATATCTCTGTTTATATCCTGATGTAGATATGCAGTGCATCCGGAAGAATTCACAGAGAGGTCACTTTATGCACATGTATGTTACAGCCTTATTCCAAAAATGATTCAATTCATTTTTCTCCTCAAAATTCTACACCAATGACAAAGTGAGAAATGTCTGTTTTTTTGCTATTTAAAAAATAAAAACTCAAATATAACACGTACAAGTATTCAAAGCATTGAGCTCAGGTGCATCTTGTTTCCACTGATCATCCTTCAGATGTTTCTACAGCTTGAATGGCCATCTGTGGTTATATAAAGGTCTCATAGTAGACAGTGCATGTCAGAGCAGCCGTGGCCGGGTGGTTAGGGAACCAGCCTTGTGACTGGACGGTTGCCAGTTGACTGAAGTGCCCTTGAGCAAGGCACTGAACTCCCCGGCTGTTCCTCAGGTGCTGAGGAGGATAGCTGCCCACTGCTCCAGGCATGTGTGCTCACTGGTGTGTGACTTCACTAGTGAGTATGTGTGTATCACTGTGTGTGGATGGGTAAAATGCGAAGGTCTAGCTTGCAGCATCAGATCATAGTGTGAGGGTATGGGTCCAGTTTCAGGATGTATTCGTTATATGATCGGATCAGATTCATTCCATCCCCTGCCTCCTAGGTCTAGCATTATCATTAGTTTGCTGACTCATCTGAAGGTACAGCCTCCTAAAAAACAAAAACAAAAACAAACAAACAAACAAAAACTCTCTAAACTTGCATTGGCTCCCAGAAAATTATGAGTTCAATCCAACTGGGAGTCTAAATGGAACATATATGGAACAACACTTTCCATATGCACCAACTGACCAGACACTTAACAATCGCAACCACATGTTCTGATGCAAATTATGCTAATTTTCTAGCGTATCAAGAATTGTCTAAACCCCAATGATCTGGTTATCACAGCACCTGTCAATGGGGTGGGATATACATATGAGGCATCAAGAAAACAGTCCTGTGTTGAAAGCAGTAAAAATGGACAAGCATAAGAATCTGAATTGATGACAACAGCTTGACTGTAATGGTTAGACAACTGGTTCAGAACATCTCCAAAACATCAGGTAGGTCCTGCCAGGTTCTCTCAATATGCTGTGGTCATCACCTACCAAAACGGGGAGTGTCATGTGCACCCAAAACCTGATGAAATCCATGGAGGCCCCACCAAGTTGGTCTTGTGGAGCCTATGCCTTGACAGGTCAGGGCTGTTTTGGTGGAATTAGTAGACCTCCACAAGATTAGACAGATGGTATTAATGTAATGGCTGATCTGTATATTCCCAATAGCTAACAATCAAAAGAGTAAAGCTGTAGGGAATGGCTGTTTTCAAAAGTACGGTTATGTCACAGCAGGACCTAGACCAACCAGTCCATTCTAATCCTCCTCTACACACCCTCCCACCTCCGGAGTGGGCTTGATAACAGTGCAGGGTCAAGCTGCTGCTGCTGCTGCTGCTGCTGCCACAATGTAATTACTAAACAGATAAAAGAGCTATCGGCTCTGTTCAGCAACATAATCCTCAAAAAAAAAAAAAAAAAAAAGAAAATGTACAAGAACCTCCAACTCGCAGCTCAGCAAAGGCTGCAGAAATGCTGGTTTAATAGTTCTGATAAAACAGTCTATGGTCAGAGATATATTTTATATATATGTAAACAAGTATTCAGGAGTATCCATATAAACAGACTTCCCAACCAGACCATTCTACCATCTGGAGGCTTAAAATGGTTAACTCTTATTTCATTGAAAGCCTTTTGTAGGCGGTTCTTTATCGAACCTTTTAAGAAACAAAAACAGTTCTGCTATCATTACGAGACAAAGAATATAAATATATAAAACCATATATAAAAATATATAAAACCATTTTAGCTTAGAGTGTAGTCATCTATGTGCACCGTCTCAGAGTAAAGTGGACTGGCATGTTTTGTTTATTTTAAAGTTATTTATGTTACTAGAGCCACACCAATCAGCGTGGTATAGAGTTACAGCTCTATAAAAATAGTGCTGGGTGACGAGGACAAAAAAAATAATTAAAAAATCTCAATATATTTTAGCTCAATGAGCAATAACAGCATAGGCGGCAGAGGGGAGCAGAGGAGTAGCAGCTGAGAGCAGAACAGGGGAAAAAATTCCACTACACTGAAACAGATCATTATTTTAAATGATAAAACAATTCGATTTCCAGGATCGTCCCCTTAAGCAATGCACCCAAATCCTAATTGCTCCATGGGTGCTAAAGGTGTGTTCTCTCTGCCTTACTCTGCCCCTGATGGGTTAAATGTGGAGGCTAGATTCTGTTGTACTGCTGTGCAGTGGTGAAAATACATGTTTAACTGCATTCTTAAAATAAAGATGCTAAAAAGGGTCAAGGTTTGCCATAGAACCCCATTTAGTTGCATAAAGAACCACGTTTTTAAGGTAGTGTGTAAGAGTTAAGAACTATTTTAGAGAACACAATTCTTTATGGAACCCAATGTGGTTCTTCTATGGCAACACTCAAAAACCCTTTATAGTGTCTTTATTATTTAATGTAACTTACAGAATATGAACCAGTAACAATATTCGTGATTACACCTTCATTTGTCTGGTGTAAACAGTACCATACTATCAATACCAAATGAGCTAGACCAGTCGTGATAAACCTTTTTTTAAAATATTATATTGTCCCAGAAATGTGTACAATACATTTGATTAGGTATTTAATGATAAAATATTATTTTATGTTGCTGAAATAATGAATTGTAAATGGAATATCTAAAAAAAAGTAAATGCAATGAACAGTATCAAGGTCATATATTAAACATCAATTCAATAATGTAATAACAGATCTAATACACAAGTCATGTTTGGATACTACTAGTAAAAATCTTATCGAGTTAAAGTTGTCATATGACCCATGGAGGGCCCACCTCACAACGTGCATGCCTTAAAATATCCTGCTGCTAATGTCTTGGTGCCCACGCCTCAATGGGTCAGAGCTGTTTTGGTGGCACTAGGGGACCTCCACAAGATTAGGCAGATGGCTTTATCATTATAACACCTAAGAGCAGTGCATGATGGGTCATGAGTCCTCACGTGTAATGCATGTTGTGCGAGGGCCTTGGTTATACATTAGGATGTTTAAAGTCTTCTTGTTTTGCAAATCGTGCTTAAGCGGTCTGTATTCGACACCTCAAATGTTCCTGCACCAAGCCATCTTGAATCTACTGCGGAACACCAGAGTGTGGTAAGTGAGGCACTTCAGAAAGTGTGGTGGTATGTGTGTGATGCGTACAGTAGGCCAATGTACCGAGCCTGATCGATTGTATGCTTTGAGCTTCACTGTTATTTTTTTATATTTATTTATTTAATTCTTATACCTCAGCAGACGAGAGGACAATGTTACAATGCTGCTACACAGAGGTTCAAGGTTACATTCACACCCAGAAACCAGAGCACTGGTAGGACTTCTAATACTATAATAGATCATATAATATTAGCATTATATAATATTAAGGCTGCAATTAATTATTCTTAAATGTCTTAATAAAACAATTCTCATGGACATCCCTTATAATGAATGCATTCAGCTACTTTACACACCACCAATAACTGACACAGTTATGCAAATGCAAGTGCGCGCACACACACACACACACACACACACACACACACACACACACACACACACACACACTTTGTCTAATCTCTATAGATAAGTACTGTGAATAAAATAAGCATGTGGAGCAGAGAGACATGAACCTATTTGCACCATGCCTAACACCAGGTGTGGGCTGAATGGTTATAAAGCCACCCAGATTGAGCTGTGGTGCAGAGGAACTGTGTGCTCTGGAACGAAGCTGTGTGAAAGTTACTCCAACAACAGAAGCATATACTCTTTTTTTTAATTCTCTTGATTTCAGGAGCAGGTGTGTATGTAAATAACATACTGGCTGTTCTGAATGGTATGTAATTCAGGACACTGACTTGAATATATTTGATACACTGCCGATTTTGCACGCTTTCCCACCTACAAAGAATGGAGAGGTCTGTAATTTGTATTGTAGGTACACTTCAACTGTGAGAGAATCTAAAAAAATCCAGAAATTCACATTGTATGATTTTTAAATAATTTACATTTTGAGGCATGAAATAATTATTTGATCAGCTACCAACCAGCAAGAATCCTGGCTCTTACAGACCTGTTAGTTTTTCTTTAAGAACATCTCCTACTCAGCACTCATTACCTGTATTAATTGTACCTGTTTGAACTTGTTACCTGTATAAAAGACACTCAATCAATCATACTCCAAACCTGTCCACCATGGCCAAGACCAAAGAGCTGTCTAAGGACACCAGGGATAAAACTGTAGACCGGCTAGGATTGAATACAGGACAAAAGGCAAGCAGCAATTGTGAGAAAATGGACGAAACACAAGATGACTGTCAATCGTCCTTGGTCTGGGGCTCCATTCAAGATCTAGCCTTGTGGGGCAAGGATCATTGTGAAAAAAGTCAGGAATCAGCCCAGGACTTCACAGGAGGACCATGTCAATGACCTGAAGAGAGCTGGGACCACAGTCTCAAACATTACCATTAGTAATCCTGAAATCATGCACGGCACACAAGGTCCCACTGCTCATGCTAGCAAATGTCCAGGCCTGTTTGAAGTTCACCAAAGACTATCTGTATGATCCAGAGGAGGCATGGGAGAAGGTCATGTGGTCAGGCGAGACCAAAATAGAACTTTTTGGTATCTACTCCACTCACCATGTTTGGAGGAAGAAGAAGGATAAGCAGAACTCCAAAAACACCATCCCAACAATGAAGCATGGGGGTGGATTTTGCACTAGGCTATAAGCTAACAATAGAAGACCACCTTCACCATCTTCTCCCCAGTGTCTGCTCATTCAAACCAAACTGGACCACCTCAGCTGAAAACCAAACTAGAACTAAACACACACACAAGAACAAGCACTGGCTTATTATAACTGGAGAAAGCCAAACCTTTCTAGCTCATCATGCTAACAGAACTGCACAGAACAGCAATACCATTATGTAAGACTCATGGGTAATTGCAGTGTTTTGATACAGTGTTAAAACCACGCTATAACATTTCAGCAAGCTGGTTCTAGTACCTTAAACCAGCTAATCAAAGCAGAGTGTATTGTTTATATTTAGAGATTCAGATATTCATTTTTATACATCAAAGCACAACAAATCCTCAAACCTTGATGTCGTAAGCCTTTTTGCAGGTCCTGCGAATAATTATTACAAGGTTAAAGAACACTGTTTACAAGACACAGTGGTTTAAAGCAACATTATGTAGCATTGTCAACTAAAAATGAACTAAAATTCAAAATCATTGGAGCGTTACACTCACCCGTTATAAAGAGAATAGCATCTCTTGTTGACATGCTGGGCCACTCTGGCGCACGGCTAACTGCACTGTTACTTTGGTGAAGCAGTATGAAAAAACTTGTGAGAACTGCATAACGATGCACAATCCAAAACATATTCATGTAAAGCATATTGTGTAACATTCGTCTACCACATCAGTCGACATGGTTTACTTTCAGAGTCAGTTCTGTATCTCTCATTGGTGGCACAAAGTGTGACTTACACTTCTCAACCATAGAAGAAGCCCTGAAGCACAAAATGGAGCATAATACTCCTTTAACTCATATTGCCCTCCATACTTGCAAAAACCCTCCTCTTGTTGATGGCCAGTGAATCACATATGAACAAGAAAGTTCTCTTTCTTTGATTACAGATGAAGAAAATTACTCTTGACCAGATGAAGATTCATTTACTGGAAGGAAATTTGCTTCCAGGGGAATTCAGGTTAACCAAAAATCTCACCAACGTGAAGACAAACACTGGGGAGGGAAAAAAAAAAAAAACAGTACATCTCTCACACCCTTTAACCACTGCACTGAGCACATTTGCGAGAACTGTGAAACAGATGGTAAGTCAAGTCAACACAGACTCATAATGATGTGTTGAGAAATTAATGTGTTTGCAAACAAATCAGGATGAACCCAATCGCTTTCCACTGTCCCTCACCAACCAAGCACTGCACAGAGGCCGGGGGAGCTGTGAATGAAAGGTATCGACTGTGTGGGAGAGTGTGCTGATGGGGTGAGTCTGGCATTACGGATGAGGTCACCTCTTAAAGTTTCAGGAAAGGTCACGTGATGGAATGTAACCCGCGTCCGAGGCTCTGCGTCTGCAGCTTTCTATGGGACCTTTTCAGTGTCGCCCGACCGTGGACATGAACATACTCTGCTTTTTATGACGTCTGAAAGCAATTAAAGCAAACAACACTGTCGGGCCTACGAGCCAGTAAAGTAGGGCTGCACATTATATGACTGGGTACATTGTTATCACACATTGATGCCAATATCAGGGCTGCAGTGTGTAAACAGGCCCTATAACATTACAGAACCTTTTATTGTTTACATCCCAACCTAAAAAATTCGGTTCTGCTGGGTGTTCATATGATCCAAACTTCATATGATCCATAAAAATCATGAAAAATCATCTCATTAGTTTTGATCAATTTGTTTTATAATAAAAACATCATTTACTTTATATTTCCATTAAGAGGTCACGTGTATTAACAGTGTATAGAAGGGATTCTGCAAATGAGCTGAAATCTGCTGAGAACATAGTAAACATTGGCAAGAAATTTACATATAACTTACGAGAGATGATCCATCAAAGCTGTCGTGGTTCCATGATATATCAGCCTCTTATAGCAAAGAGTGTTTTTTTCTCATTGTCTGAAAAGAAGTTCTCCACACTGGTAATTTGTGGAGGCTGGTGTAGCAAGTGGTAATAACAATGCCTTCCTTGTGGCTGCCATTTGGGCAAGTAAGTAACTGAAGAGTAATCTTCAGTAAGATATCACCAAGTAAACTGTTTAGAATAAGAGTCAATGCTCTTTGAGCTTGAATGGTTTCATGGAAAGCCATTCAAATTGTTATGCTCTCCACAATTATTGGCACCCTTAGTTAAGATGTATTAAAAGCCTTAAAATAAATTACATTAATCTCACCCTGACAATTGTTGAAAAATGTAACCTCTATCTCAAGTGAATAAAAAAATCCTCTATGTTCTACGTTTATTGGAACCCCTAACAATTCCTAGAAAATAAAAGTGACTGAAGCATTTCTATGCTTTCTACTGTGGTTTATAAAGTTGATCAGAGTATTTAGGGACCATTCTTTAGTAATTCATCACTTCCTGTTTCCCTGGGATATCAAAATGACGTGACACAGAGGCCTATTTCTCTTATCCACTCTTCAACAAGGGAAAGACAAGAAAATACACCATTTAAGAAAGGCAGACGTGTGTTGAACTTCCAAAGTCAGGCCATGGCTACAAGAAAATAGCCACTCATCTAAACCTGCCCACATGTACAGCTTACAGTCAGAGGAATCGTCAAGAAGTTTAAAACAACTGGAACAGTAGCAAACAAGCCTGGGTGAGGAAGCAAAGGACAGTGAGGAGGAGGGTAAAAGAAGTAAAAAATTTGCCAAAGCTCATTGTTAGAGAATTGCATCAAAGAGTAGCATCTTGGGGTCGCAAAGTCTCCATAACAACCATCAGGCGCTATGTATATGACAACAAGCTGTTTGGGAGGCAAGCACAGAAAAAAGCTCTCTCATTTACAAGCATAAACATAAATGTCTGGAGTTCCCTAAGTGCTACTGGGACTTCAACCGGGACCATGTGCTTTGGTCAGATTAGACCAAGATTGAGCGTTTTGGCAACAAACACTCTAAGTGGGTCTAGCGTAACACAAAAATGAGTATGCCCACTGTGAAGTATGGGGGAGGATCGGTGATGCTGTGGGACTGTTTCTCCCGGGAACCTTTTTAAGGTGCATGGTATGATGAACTCTTTGAAATACCAGGACATTTCAAATCAAAATCATCTACTGTCCACTGGAGATGATAAAACCAATGTCCAACAGAGCAAAGTCGAGTAGCAAGTGTTGAAATGACAGAAGTGTTGGTCAGCTTACCTAGCAGGCCAAATATGCCATACACACAGTACAGGATAGGTTTCAGCTAACTGTTAAGAGGGCAGAGACAGCCTGTTAACCATTACCATGGCTGTGTATCTCCAGTCAGGGACTAAAAGCATGCCTTGTATAATACAATAAAAAAACAGCTGCAGTTCTAAAGCTTTTCATAAATGTGATCAAGCAGTCACTAAATATGACCCTCAGTCCAGCACAGCAGGTTTGCATCAAAACAGCCAAAGAAAATCAAATCTCGGCCGTATTCTGTGGGAAGAAATCAGTCTCCCAACAACACAGGCCTTAAGTAATGGACTGCTCATACAAAGGGCCCATTTTGAAGACTGTACTGCAACATGGTGCAGTTTTTGTACTCTGCGAGGAAGGACTTGCCTAATTACAGCAAAACTGGTTCAATGGTCACTCCTCATTTTTACTACATAAACACACATCTAATCGCTCCAGCTGGACACAGAGAAGAAACAGCCACCCTTTGGTTTACTGGAGCTCAAATTCAGAGCCTCAAATAACACCAAGGGAAAGCCATTAGGCTAAACAAGACAACTGTCATAATATTCATGCAAATCAATACACATTAAAAATGCTTTAGTGACTGAACTGACTTGGCCAAAGTAATGCTCCAGTCTCTTGGAGGGAACCCCTTAATAATGTGGGCACTCCTGCACTCGTTGGCCAAGTTCAGTCACACAGCTTCACCCATAAATAATGTCTTAATGTCTGAAAGCTTTAATGAGCTGAAAACCTTAATGCGTTTTCCGTACAAACCAATACATAGCTAGCTGACACATCAGCAAACAGAGGGTGGGGGTGGTGGAAGGTGAAAGTTGATACTGTAGGTTAGTATGATTTTCCCTCACCTACTGGTGCGTAGTTATAGAATCAAATACATTTTGCTGCCACATTTCAGAGGCAGCAAAAGCCATTATACTCTCTTTCGTCCCAACGTAATTAGTCATTGTGAACATTTCGTCGCTGCCCAATGAAAAGCATGGATCTCCAAAATGGTGCCTTTATCGGAGAGGGAAAAATGATCTCGACTTCGAACGGACGTTCATGTAAAAGAACAGCAATAACTAACAGTCACTTTTGAGGATTTGTACTGGTGTATTTATCCAGACTTTCTTCAGAGCAGCTACAGGGTTCAAAAGATGGAGAAAGCTAAAAATGGACAAAAATGGAGATACTTGGCTTTCATTGGGCAGTGACCATGTCCTTTATTTTTTTGCTTTTTCAGATATTTTACATAATGACAGGCTATTTCATATGTGAAAAACAGCCATCCTTCTTTTCTCTGCCTCTTTTTTCCTTAGAAACAAGCAGGCTGGCAGCCAGGCCTGACGTTACCCCCTGACCACTGGATCCTAACTGCTGTAGGCCGAATACGGGCAACGTGGATGTGTGTAAATGTGTCTATGACGGAATTTCCTCTCCATCACACGAGAGCATGAAAACAAGCCACTTTCACAGCTCCACAAAGGGACTTTGGGGATGTGGTGCATGTTTCGGGGTGAACTTTCTAATGTCTGCATTGATTTGAGGATCATTTACAGAGCAGAGAGCCTCAATGGCAGGCACTTGCAGCTGCAAAGGTGGCAACCATCCAAATGTGCCTTCATTTTCACCCCAGAGACAGTGGAGGTGATGGACGGAGTCACAGTGACGTATGCTGGAGTCCCTGGGCAGGCAGTGGAGCCAGGAGGGCCTGACTACTGGACTGACAGAGCAGGCTGGACTTTCAGGAGCAGGGTGAGCTGCTGGGTCTGCAGAGCCTGCAAAGCAAACGCAGGCGAGCTCTAACAGACTGAGTGGAGCTAGGCCCTGACCGGCCCTGCCTGCCCTCTCCACCCGGACTACACCACACGATGCCCTTCCGCGGACCCCAGCAGTGCAGAACCCGAGACCTGCAGCTCCGTTGCCCCTGAAGCCCCTGGTGAGGCTCAACCACCCCCCTTCCAGCAGCGCGTGCGCGTGCGCGTGCGGCTCAGCCCGTGTTTACATCGCTCGGGCTAGCTAGCTTTAGCCACAGCGATCCGAGGTTGAAGATCAGCAGTATAGAGACCGTGAAGCCCGCTCAGATGAAGCGAGCAGCCAGACCCCCGAGAGAAGGAGCAAAGGAAACGGGCGCGATGGTTGGCATGGCGACGGGAAGTGCCCCGATGCCCTACTTTGTATAAAAATAAAAAGGCTGGGGTTTGGGGTTTTAACGTCAGAAGCAAGTCCGATTCCAACCTGCCCCGGCTTCTTCTCCACCACCACTACACCACCGATGCTCGGCCCGACCGACCGCGCAAGACGCCTGTGTTTACCTCTGGACGCCGGGGAGCTGGGGCGACGCTGCTCCGGGGAGCCCCGCTGCTGCTCCGGGGGAGAGCGGCCAAGCCGCGGGGTCGACCCGGGGTCCGCGGCCGGGATCGGACTGGACGGGTTCGGGGATGTGGTGCTGCCGAGAGAGACGGAGGTGGATGATGATGATGATGATGATGATGAGGAGGAGGAGGAGGAGGAGGAGCGGGTTGGGCTGGGCTGGTTCGCGCGCAGGAGCTGGTAGGGCACCGTGGCACGAATGGGCTGCAGGCGGCTGCTGGAGGAGGAGGAGGATGATGATGATGATGATGAGGGGTTGGAGGGGGAGCCGGCGGAGCTGCGCTTTGCCCGGTGATGTTGAGGATGCAGATGTTGAGTCGAGTTGGCAGATGTTGACATGACTGCCCCTGTGTTTGTAAATATTAACCACGCCCCCAAAAAGTGTACTTTCTACTTATCCAACGCAGTCAGGGGCGACTAACCCCGCGCTTCCACATGCTCGATCTGAGTCGTCCTAATGTTGTGCTGCCCTTACTTCAGCCCTAAAAGCAGCCACGTGCTCCTCGCCCCCAACAGATCACGTGCTCTGTGGACGTTTTCTGCAACGCCGACACGCGCGCGACACGTTAGGAGAGGCCGGCTCGGGTTTAGGAGGAGGAAAGTCGAATCTAAACTTGTGGAAAGTAATCGGGAGTCGCGCGTCTGGTCCGCCCCGCAGCTTTACAGCGCTCCGCATGAAGAGCAGGGGCCCAGAGGCCGGGGGCGGGACTTCGGCTCGCCAGCGCTCCGCTGATTGGCGGAGAGAACGAATAATAATGAGGCTGAACTCTACGATTGGCTGGGAAAGAGCCAATGGATTGTTTGAAACCGACATTAGTTAAGGACTGAGCCAGAAAGAAAGAATAAATCATCTCTACCTCCATACAGTCCCAGTCACACAGAGACTGAAGAAATAATGAAAAAAAAGGAATAAACAGTAGCTCCCTCCATACATTCCAAGTGACATGGAGACTGAAGTTAAAGGAACATGATGAGCTTTAGGTGTGCTAGATGAGCTTAAACACAAATGTTCAGAGTGGGATCCCCATCTATCAGCAAAGGGACTGAAGTGTTTGGCCCTCTGTTGATCCCACTGGCATTTAATAACACGCTGAAGCTCCAATCTGAGGTGTGTGAGCAGGAGTAAAGCACTTTAGGAGCCAGAATGGCATAAAACCCAACAGAATGAGAATCTACAACGATCTATTAACTAACCGACTGGGTTTAATGTCTAATAGAGTGCAGTGTTTAAACACTCCATCAGCACTGCTGTCTGACCCACTCAGACCAGTGCAACACCCACTAACACACCACCGTTTCAGTGTCACAGCAGTGCTGAGAATGGCCCACCACTCACATGACACCTGCTCTGTGGGGGTCCTGACCATTGAGGAACAGGGTGAAAGCAGGATAATAATGTGTGCAGATAAACAGATGGACAACAGCCTGCAATGGAGCTGATCAAATGGACAGTGGGTGTAGAAACAAGGAGGCAGTCATAATATTATACTTGATTGGTGTATACAGTATATGACACTAAGAACTGTACCTTCACAAAAGTGTCTTAAGAATAGAAAGTTTAGAAAATGTCTTTATATTGTGTAAATATTATTTTTTATTTATTTATAAATGAATGGGTTGTGTCACTGTTAAAACAGTCCTCAGGATTTTCCTACTGTCCATTTCCCTCTGCGATCATTCTAATTCTAGTTTGCTAGTTCCAGTTTAAACTGAATAATAAAATAAGTGTTTAACACAAAGTTCCCTGGAATTATGTTTAATCTTCGACTAAACGGCAGTGATTTAACGGATGTGTTTTAGTCTAGAACTAAATCCTCTTGGAGGAGAACCATTACTTTTTACGTTAAGGCAAGCTGGCTGAATGACTGGCCGTTGAGTGGAGTTATGCTTTCTAGCACTCTCAGCCATTGATGGGTGTGGCATCACTGGGTATTGGCCTTAAGATCTCTTGAAGATGGGGCTAACAATTGGATGATTGTGCAAACTGCACAAGATAATGTGTTTTTGAGAATTGCATTTAAGAATACTATGAACTCCAGTATCTACATTAGTACACACCAATTCCTTAAATGTGCTCAAATACAGACTTCTGGAGAGAGGATATTCAGCTGTATCCTACACAGAAGACTCTTTATTATACCATGTGCAGAAGATCATCCCTGTGGATGGTTTCAGTTTAGACTTATTAAATGTTAACTGAACAATTATATTGTGTCTAAATTTCAAGGCATGCTCTTGTGAAAAGTCCATTGATAATAAGATTTACATGTTTAAGGTCAGAAGATCCTTTAAGCTCAGTATTGGGTGATGAAGGTGATAACCGAGTGAAGGACATCTCATTTGGCACAATTTTAACCGTATTCACTTCTTTGTCCTTGCATCCTGAGAGGTCAAAAGGAAAGAAAACAAGAACAGGATTAAAGAGATGAGAGCCACCCTTATTGTTCAAGCTGCTTTTTTTAACTTCCAAGCTCAGAAACTTTAAACACAATAAACAAGAGTCTCACTTCGAAAGTTCTTGGTGTAATAAAGTAGTTTTAAAGGCATAAACGACAAAAACAAACCCTATTTCAACCCAGTACATTTTTTTCTTTTTCGGTTTCATACAGCAAACAGTTTGATATATTCATCTTCAAACCACAAAGAAGAAAACCGAGATACAGGAATTAGACACACCACAAAAAGCAGTTAAGAACCTAAGAATCATTCATTGTTCATTTTCCATAACTTGTAAATAGCAGCATGCATACCACCAACACCCAACCAGTCACACCAAAATGCATGGTCCAGTGGGTCTCAAACTGGTCTAAAGGGTTTTCTAGACAGTCCACAGTTTTGCAAAATCCACAGTTTTGAACACTCTTTACATGTTGTAATTTAGGGTTGAGTGAAAATGTGGACCAGTTTAAGAACCACTGGTACAGTCAAAATAATAAACACCACTGATATTCATTTGGGTGTTTTGTGGTATAAAAAGAGGAAAAATGCTAAGCTGTTGACCAAGTCCAAAAAAAATCATTTTAAATTTAAAACACATGTACACAAACAAAGACATATAACATCCACAGTAAACAATGACAGAGTGGCAACAATGAACACAGGAAATAATTCATGAAAAACAGAGGCAATATTTCACGGAAAGTAGCAATTCTTATTCTAAAGTGTCAGTCATGTTTCCTGAGGCCTTCATGAACTCATACTGTATACGTTTTAATGAAAGCTTTGTTCTGTAATGGCTTAACTTATGTGCTTCTGTGATGAAGATGATCAGACCTGGAACATGACTAATGAATCAACAGTGAGCTTAAAAGGAAAGAATAAGGCAGAAAGGTCTGAAAGATTAAATTAATAACGGTCTGTATAACAGCTGTGTAAGCGTGTGATACAGTATAGTGTCTTTAAACATCCTTACGTTTCCTTATTGCACAAAGCTTTTTCACGCAACAGAAATAAATATGTGGAAACAAAAAAAAAGTCATTATTTTCCCAAAAAATTATTCATGTTTCAATAGTTGAGATGCAACGAAGTCATTCAGAGTGGGGTTTGGTGTGAAATTGTTCATTGTCGAGAGACATGCATAACTTTACCGTAGTGGTGAGATGAACCAAGCATCACAATGACTACAACACAAATATAGTCATTTCATTTATACTACTTTGTCTGACAAAACCCAGCATGGACCTCTTCACTTTGACACTCCCTTATGGAGAATTTATATTACATTTAAAAATACAATTTACAAAATACAGTCAGCATATTCATTGTCTTTTTCATTCTGATGACTGAAAGTTTCTCTAAAACAAAGCATTTCACTCCAAACCACTCTGAATGAATCTTTACATCTTAGCCATTTAACAATGCAGAATCTTTGAAATACTGGAGAAATTCTCCATCAACAAAAGGTATAAAGGTATTATTACATGCTACTCTGAAGTTGAATAAACTGTAGATACTACTCACTTTCACTCCTTCACAAGACTCCTGAGAGTACACAAAGAAAACACTCTTGATATTAGTACTTGGCATTGCATCCTTGTGTCACTACCTCAAAAACTCAAAAAACTCTAAATCAAAAGTTGTGACCACTGTAGATGCATTTTTATCAACAGAATAAAAGTGCATCACTCACTTAAAATCAGCAGTTTGGCCAAATACCAAATATAATATTTTCCAAAAAATAGCTCATGAACCAAGGCAAGTTCGCTTCTTTAGTTTTTCAATAGATAAACGAGGCTAATATAGCAAACAGATAATGGAAGTTAATATTCCATCAACAGTAACTGCTTGCCTAAAATATAAAACCACGTAGAGCTGTCAGTGATCTCTAATAAATTTGTGTGGTCATACACCGATGACTCACTTATCTATGAACACAGATATATCATTATAGATAAGTGACATACAGTAACAGAAACCACATGTCACACAAGTGTGTGATTTAAGTATGCCATTTGTACAGATCTTCTTGGTGGGATATACAATTCTAGAAACTGTTAGCTACAGTAGCCTATTAGCAAGTACCAAATACATTTGGCCAAACTACAACTTTAAGAATTGAAGTCACAGTCACAGTTCATGAAGTTATCATGGCTCACAGAGGACTGAATTTTCCAGAGTGAAGTCATAGCAGAAGCTAGCCAGGTTTTCGTTGATGTCTCGAGGCAGGACAAACTCTGGTATGAAGGGCAGGCCAGACTGCATGGCCAGGATATGAGGTGCTAAGGTGAATGGTATATCTCCCAGAAGCTCTGGAAGAGCCGATGGTGTGGCGTCTGTGCTTGTGCTCTGCTGCTCTGTTGAGGCTTTAGTAGCTGGCACCATTGGAGTACCCTGGACAGCTTCTGGGGCTCTGCTCGGACCTGCACTTGACGGCTGTGCAAAAAAAAGAGGAATCAATTATTAGCTAGTTTATTATTAGAAAATATACTGAAAGGGATATTGGCCAATAATCATGTTTATTTCTAATGAACATCAAGAATGTATCATCAGAATGTACAAACTTCTATATTGGTATATCCCTAAAAATCAAAAAAAAAAAAAAAAAAGATGAAAATGAACAATCTTTTTTTTTCTTCACTTCAAACCATTCACAGAAAATACAACTTCAATATCTGCAAGCTTGCACAGTTGTTTTTCTCACAGAAAAAAACAGGCAGAATGTGTTCACTTTTTCTGAAAAGAGGCTTTTGGGCCCCATCTCAAATCACATTATAATCCCTACACAGTGCAATACTTACTGACTGACTTTAGATCAGACAGATCATGTACTGTTGGAGGTGGGTCCAGGTGGTGGCCACAACCTACAGAGTGCATGACAAACTTTATCTCCTTTTTGGAAGAGTGAAAGAAGGAGGAATATTTCTTTCATAAATTAAGAGCTTCTAGAAGCCTTTAGAAGAGCTTCTACACAGAGCTTGGTGTTAACCGAGTTTAAACTATTTCTGAACAGGTAAATTAAACGTTCTAGTTGTCTGGAGTCGTGTCTGGCTGTTACCAAACCAATGCCAGAAAGCAAGTTGTGATTAGTGGCGAGAGCTTATATCACCTGGTGAAAAAATAGAAATAATAACTAGAAAATTAGAGGGCTAATAATATCTTTTATATGCATTTTCACCAAATGACAAATTGTGCTTGGGTGTTAAAGGCAACAAACAAAACATTATGTATGAACAATTGAAAACTGTGTGGCCAAGAGAAGTAATGAAAAAGTGCAGAGCTGGTTCAGACTTCACTGGAGCCCTAAGCAAAATTCTGATAAGGGGTCCTCCTTCAGTGCATCTTGACATTGCTTCACTCTTTGCACATTTTATGTTACAAGCCTTATTTCAAAATGGATTCAATTCATTCATTTTTCCCCTCAAAAGTATACACACAATACCCCACAATAATGCAGTGAGAAAAATTTGTTTGATAAACAAAAAAACGCACAAAAGTATAAGATGAACATGAGAATTCACAGCCTTTGCTCAATACTTTGCCAAAGCACCTTTGGTAGCAATTAAAGTCTGAGGTGCAGAGCGCTCTGGAGCAGATTATCCTCAATGATGTCTCTGTGCATCGCTGCAGTCATCATTCTCTCGACCCTGAGTAGTCACCCAGTTCCTGCTGCAGAAAAACATTGCCAGAGGATGATGCTGCCACCACCATGCTTCACTGTAGGAATGGTATTGGCTAGGTGATGAGCAGTGCCTGGTTTCCTCCAGACATGTTTGTCATAAAGTCCAAAAAGTTCAGTCTTTTTTTTTCTCTCTTTCTGAGAGTTCTTTAGGTGCCTTTTGGTAAACTCCAGACAGGCTGTGATGTGCCTTTTACTGAGGAGTGGCTTCTGTCTGGCCATACAGGTCTGATTAGATGGAGTGCTGCAGAATGGATGTCCTTCTGCAAGTTTCTCCTCTCCACGGAGCAATGTTGGAGCTCTGTCAGAGTGATCATTTGGTCCTGGGTCACCTCCCTAATTAAGCCCCTCCTACCACTATCACTCAGTTTGGCCGGGTGTCCAACTCTATGAAGAGTCCTGGTGGTTCCAAACTTCTTCCATTTACAGATGATGGAGGTCACAATGTTCATTGGAACCTTCAATGCAGCAGAAATTTTTATTTTCAAGCTGTAGAAACACCCAAAGAATGATCAGTGGAAACAAGATGCACCTGAGCTCAATTTTGAGTGTCATGGCAACTGCATAAAATGCACAAGAAGTGAAGCGCAGTGAATACTTTCTCCTGTGAATGCACTGTATATTGGACAAAGGATATATAAATAAAAATATTACTTTCCTTATGGTCAGATGTAACTAATCTAGGCTACAACTAAACCTTGAGAGACTGGATAACCAAAGCCATGTTTTAAACTGATATGGTGATAATCGATTACTACCATATACAGTCTCTAGAATGGATGATCATTGCCATGTTTTATACTGACAGACAAAAATCACTTTAAATCACTGCTTTAAAGTGCTAGAGTTTCATTTCTTGTTTAAATTCCACAAGAAGAAAAAATACAATACAGATGTATTGCAATTGCAATAGCTTTCTATATGGTACATCCAGTAAAACACTAAACAAACTTCAGTATATCCAGAACTCAGCTGCACGTCTTCTTACTCATACACGTTCTCGAAATCATATTACACATGTTCTGCAAAAACTCCATTGGCTTCCTGTTGCCCAACGCATTCAGTTCAAAATTCTCCTAATCACTTACAAAGCCTTCCATAACCAGGCTCCATCCCACCTTACAGACCTGCTTCATCAATACACTCCTCCTCGTAGCCTTCGCTCTTCTGACGCTGTCTGTTCCCGTTTGGACTAAGCACCAGACCTGGGGTGATAGAGCCTTCTCCGTAGTTGCTCCCTCTCTATGGAACTCTCTTCCTAAACCCATAAAAGACTGTTCCAATCTGTCCGTTTTTAAGTCACTGCTTGAAACCCACCTTTTCAGATCTGCTTTTAATTTGTAATATGGTCATTTTTATTGTGTTCTGTTAATGTAAACTTGTTGATCATGTTCCTTCTCTTCCCACCGTCCTATCATCCTTTCTCTTTTCTTTTGTTTAACTTTTGCTTTATGATTCTTACTGTTTTATGGTTTAGTTCTAATTTTATTATTCTTGTTGTTTTTATCTGTAGTGTATGTAAAGCGTCTTTGAGTGTCTTGAAAAGCACTATATAAATAAAATGTATTATTATTATTATTATTATTATTATTATTATTATTATTAGATGTAGAAATTCAGGTGGAACAACTATACAACTAAGCACTTGAACTTAAGGTGGAACAGAACAATCAAATAAGCAGCTGGTGAACAAGCAAACATTCTATAACAGCTGCAGAAAAAGAAGCCAATTTTGTGTCGCCTTTGCAGCTTTATGTCACCTTAAACAGTGCAGATGATTAATGTTTAACACACTGCTTCACTGTTTAATGTGTAGTGCAAAAGTCTACAGTGCTTTGAACAGGCCATTCTAATGCATTTAAATGTATCCCGTTAAACCATTCGAGGGTTGCTTTAGCAGTACGCTTTAGGTCATTGTCCTGTTGGAAGGTGAATCTCCATCATAGGCTCAAATCACTGACAAAACGAGCCTTCCTTTTTTTGTCTGTAAGTGAAGGCTTTTTTCTGGCCACTCTTCCACAAAGCCAAGCTCTATGGAGTGTACAGCTTATTGTGGTCATATGAACACTCTCTGCTGGGGAACTCTGCAGCTCCTTCAGGGTTTCCTTTGGTCTCGGTGCTGCCTCTCTGATTAATGCCCTCCTTGCCCGAGTTTTGGTGGGTGGCTCTCTCTTGGCAGGTATGTTGTGGTACCTTATTCTTTCCATTCAATGATAATGGATTTGATGTTGCTCTGGGGATCATCAGAGATTTGGATTTTTTGTTATAACCCAACCCTGACTTGTACTTCTCATCAACTTGGTCTTCATGGTGTTGTTTGGTTAGTGGTGCCTTTTGCTTAAAGGTTTTCTTGGTGTACAAAAGGTGTACTTTTGTAGGTAAATGGTTTCACCAGAACTATTTAGGGGCTTCATAGCAAAGAATACATATGCACATGCCAATTTTCATTTTTTAATTTTCAAATATGCATCACATCCAATTCAGATTTAAATAAATAAATAAATAAATAAATAAATAAATAAATAAATAAATAAATAAATAAATTTCGCAAGGCAGTGTAATAAGCTGTCAGTGTTTGTTTTTAAGATTTTAAGCTTGTGATTCCAACGCACAAATCCAAATCCAAATGTAGAAGTGGACTTCTGGTTATAGTGATACTACAAACATGAATGCATGTTATCATAATCAACTGAGACAACTCATATTTGCAGGTGCACATTCCGGTTGAGTGATAAAAAACGGTACTCTTCATTTCACAGGAACTGCTAGAGTAAGCATTTAAAATGTTTACCTGTAAACAGGCCCAAAGCAATGCTGTCCTTAGTTATCATATCAGATAAACCCATTTAACAATGATTTATATGGTAGTATTTTAACTAATTGCCAATAAACAGCAGTATAACTAAATAAATACCGGTACTCAAGAAAATTGGATGTGGGCTGCTGAGAAAACAAAATGACCAATGTAGTAATAAACTAATAAATAGAATCATTAGCATACCTGCTGATTCAGGCACTCCATATTTATACTGTACTGAACTAAAATATATTCTGATTCACAACACCAGTGTATCAAAATGAACCCAATTATTAAATCCATGAATCATTACACCCATAATAGATTACTATGTGAGAAACCTCTGTGGTTTTGTCAGGAAGCAACTAGTCAGGGTGTTTTTACACAGTCCAATATGGGTCAAATAGGCCTCTGAGGATTCATTCAGTGATTTATAATATTTAGATTGTATCTGTCCCATTTTTATCATTCAAAAACCCAGTCTTGTAATGGGTGTTCATGAAACAGGCTGATAAATTCTCCAGCAGAGTTCAGAGCAGAAGGTTTGTTTGAAGTGAATGATGTTTCACAGCACAGGGTTCTGCAACATCCTAAGGAAGGAAATGTCTGGGTGCTGTCCCTGACTTTAAAGATGCTCACTACTAACTTCGGCTGCAAAGGCAGGAACTGTGCTTTTCAAAGTGTAGAGTTATTCACAGGAGTGATTAACTCTAAAATCCTCACAGACGACTGATGCAGCAAAGAAATGTAAATAAATTAAAAATGTAAATAAATGAAATCCAAATTGCTGCATGATTAATTGGTTAAGATGTAAATGGTCAGATAGTGATGAATTGGAACAACACATCCAAAAAGGTTAATGTCTGTGAAAGATTCCTCACAAAAGAGCTTTTATAAAGGTTAGGAATGCATACCCGGGTGACTGTTTGAACTCAAGTTTTGACAACTAAAGAGGTTCTGAAAACTAAAGAAGGCTCCTGAGGGGGAAATGTCTAAGTGCTGGCTCCATCATCAAGAAATTGCCGGAACTGGCTCCCTGTTGTTGGGTGGGTAGGATGGCCTCCCTCTCCCCCATCACTTAGTCTGCAGCAGCAACACGAGGTGATAAAGTAGCCAGTAGTAATTTGTTTTCAATGAGAGTTGGCAACTTCAGCGGAAAGGAAGCAATATGAATGTTGAAGAAGAGAAGTGGGGGAAGTCAGCAACACAACAAAGCAAATTGGGAGCAATGCACTGTGGTGATAAATGGAAACAGGGCAGGGTGCTGTAGGCTTTATCTCCACCACCGTCAAACACTGCCCATATTTAGTTCCTAAATATAAGGGCTGCACAAAATATAATTTCAGCATTATCTCCACAGTGGGGTCATGTGCAATAATACAGGATGCAAAATGTCATGTAAGGCAAATTTTATCAAATGTTACAACATTTTTGCTGTTTGATGCAAAAGGAAAATCTGCATTGTTCTCATTTTCTATGATATACCTTCTATCTGCTCAATATCATTTACATTAGACCAATCATGGCCACACAGAGAGCATTAATCATTTTTGGACATTTTGGTTAATTGATTTTTGGTGACTTTTGGTGAAATTTCTGCATTTTTTAAATATTGTAATATACAGTGTCAAAACAAAAACACATTACATTGTCAGTTTTCCAATATTGTGCAGCCCTACTAAATATTTTTTCCTAGTAGAGATGGAAAAGAAATACTGCTGGAATCTGGCATCAAGCTGGAGCTCCTCCACCAGCTGGTAATACTCGCTGTGCTCAGTCCAGGCTTGAAGAATTTTATACACCCATATAGAATTGCAGCAATACTTTTTCTGCTAATAACAAAACTACCGATATATATATATATTCTCACACCGACTACAGACAATGATACAGATGAAATGTATAGATGAACAATTTCCCTTCATGATTGTTATTTACAGTGGGAACACTGACCTGTTTTGTGGTGAAAGTCGGGCAGGAAGATGTGTGATTTGGTTTTGCTTATGATCTACAGCAGTGTGTCTCAACCCTGGCCCTAAAGGCACCTCTGCCCTGCACATTTTAGAGCATTCCCTGCTTTAACACACCCCCTGCAACTCTGGAAGGGCTTGATAATAAGTTGATTAGTTGAGTCAGGTGGACTGGGAGTGGGGAAAAATGCTAAAATGTGCAGAGCACACTGATCTACAGTAACTATAACCAGTAAAGTATGGCACAGTGCCTTGGCTTTTGTGGCGTCTGTGAAAACATAGCAACAAACGGTCAGCTATAGTTTAGAAATGCCCACAGTCAATGAGCAACCAGAGCATTGAAATGTTGCTGATGGTGTGAATGTATAGTTAGCATGATACTAGCCAGTACAGGGGACTGGCAGTTTGTGTTTTCATGACACTGCATTAAAATGTTCCACTGAGGTTGTGTTAGGAGCAGTCTGAAAAAAGTGTTGGGCTGGCTTCTTGTGATTTGGACGAAGCACAAGCTTCCTGACAATTAGAAATGGATAAACAGATCAACAGCAACATTTTCTTATTAGAATGCAAATATAATTACGAAATGCAGACATCTAATATAACTAACAAACTCACTGCTTTTTTGGAGAGCAATAAGCAAGTTACATTGTGTTGCAGTCATGGAGACCCCTGGTTCTTATCACACCACTGTAAAGAAATCCGCAATAAACCATTTCACAGCAAACCCATTCTGAACAACTGTTTACATCTCAACACTTTAATTAATCAAACTTTGCAGAAAACTCTGGAATGCCCCTTAACTTAGCACATACTAACTGATTGCATACTACTTTGCAAAGCTGCCTCCAAAATAAGTTGCCAGTACTAGATTATTTTGACAATTGTGCCTGTCCGTGTCACTTCTAAAGAGAGATTGTCCAGAACCTTCTCTCATGTACTAACAGGCTAATGTTGTACAAGACCAGGTCATCCAGGGCTGCCGGCCAGTTATTGTGTCTCAGCTTAGTGAGGAATTCAACTCATTTCCAGTTGTTGTCCCTTTAACATGGAAAAGATATATCAATTACATAATGCTGCATGTCTGTTTACACTGGGGACTCAAAGCAGTTATGGGATTAAGACCCCCTCTAGCATATTCAGCAATGCAAAGAAGGATGTAAGTCTGTACGAAATTGAGGTCAAATATGAAAGTAGAGGGGAAAAAAAGATGTTGCAGGAAATTATTCTGCAATTAAAAGGCAGTGTATTCCTCTGGGGTCTAGACCACTACACATAATACCACCACACCATTCTACAGTTTATGCTCCATTATGTAACATTCTCTCTAGAACAACTGGGACAAAGGAACAAAAGAAAGAAAATATTCTGTGGAAGGCAAGTCTTTCTTACACTGCCCAAGCATTATGCCAGTGTAGTCAGAATTAGGAATTATTCAAATTTTCTAATCAACTGACTGACTAATTAATCAGCTAATCAATGACTAATCAATCTATCAGTCAATCAACTACCCAGACAAATCAACCTAACACCCAACCAAACATCCAGCTGATTAAAAGACCAAACAAAAAAAAAATTTCCTACTGACCATCTAATTAACCATTCTATCCATCAGCCCTAACAACAGTCGTTGGCTAGAAGGGCCTTACATTAGCTTAACCACAATCAAAAGTTAATGTTACATTATAATAAAGTGAATAAAGTTCATCCATATCATTCAGTATGAGTACTTTTGTACAACACTGCAATGTACCACACAATTCAATGCTCTAACGTTTAATTAGAGCTAGGCTTTATTACCACATTCATCACATTCATGATAAATTACATCACAGTATATCACAATACACTTGGGAGAAACTTGGATGTAGTCAGCACTTCGAGAACACTGGCTGACTGCATGTTTCAGTCCAGTACAGTGTGCAGATTTAGTTAATTGGTAAGCACGTGTAGTTAATTTGTCAGTTTAGTTAATCGGTGCTGTAAAAGTACCATTGATACAATAATTTTGTAAATGTGGCTCTGTTTTGTCTATTTTGTTCACTGATTAGTAGTTTGGAAAACGTTGTTTTAATATATATTGTAAAAATGAGATGTATTGTGACATTCATTGTACATCAAAAATGTGGACATAGTTTTGAGGCAATTTTAAGTCAAATTTAGCCAAAGACTAGACTTACTTTTATTAGAGATTTACCGTTAGACTAAAGCCCCAGTCACACTGTTTTTGTTGTCTGGGTTTTTGACAAAATTCCATGCATTTCAGTAAGACTTGCTGTGGCAAGTTGAATTTTACAACTTTGGGCTAAATAAATTCTGCTCGATTTTTTGCATCGAGTTCAACATCCCAAACATACGTACTGCTGCTCTGGCTGTGTGACCGACAACATGCTTTGTACTAGTGCAAGGTGATGTGAATCAATCAATATCACAATTAATTGAACAATTTACCTCAATTACAATGAATAAATCATTTGTTTGTGTGTGTCATCTTTAATAAAGCCAAAATGTGTCCAAAGGATGGACAGATTTTTCTGTGGTACAAGCTGCTCCAGTTGCATAAAGTTAACACAGTTGGTGTTAACAGAATTTTTAAGAAGTACTAACAGAATGAAAACACCAGAAATAATCACCATCAGTTAGGGGTTATAAATGTCAGTTTTGATTAATTGACCAGCCCTACTTTGTACTGTCTCTGCTCTGTCTGAACCAACATGAATACGTGTTATCTTCAAATGTGAAATTGTCAAACAAAATGGGGAACTGTTGACTGATTTCCGGCCCTGCTTGAAGCCACATCATTTTGCGAGGTGACACAAAATGCCAAAGCCCAGTGTGATTGGGGCTTAACTCTGCTGTTCAGTTCAGAACAAGACTCATATCAAACGGTCATGGAATGGATATCACTGTTTTGGTGCACACAGAGAGAAAACACGGTATGTACTAATAGGGTAAATATGGTCATTTCACAAGTATGTACCTCCACTCCCCATTTACTGTCTCTCACATGTAGAGAGACTCATACACATTCCTTATTTTATTTATTAAGTGTGTGAAAACCAAACATGAACTGGAACAATAGTCAAAATCAATAAACAGAAACCTGGGTCAGTTTAATTTTCTTTCTATTTTGCACTTAGGGATGTACGGAAATATCAATACTCTTGGGTATCGAGATATGTGTTGTGATTCTATCGATTCTCAAAAACACTATCAATTTCGAATTAACACATTAAACCATTACAAGCTGCGATTTCTGGGCTAGCAACATGCACTTTTCTAGGCTTCGTAACTTTGGATCACACTAATATACAGACAACAAACAGACCAATATAATTAGCTGTGCCATCAACCAACTATCAGCTTTAAACACAGCTCTAAAAAAAAAAAAAAACTTTAACACACAAAGTTTAACACATACACTCCTGGGATGAGAGAAGGGGCGGGTTTATGACATTACAACCACAGCTGCTCTCTTCTCAAGGAAGTGTTTGAATTTCAGTATAAAAGTCCTGAGGCCAAATAATAACAACAACTACTACTATTAATAATAAAATTTAATATTATTTTATTTAATAATTAAATTAATTTAATTATCAACAAAAAGAGCCTAGGATCTTCTGAAAATAACAATATCTGGTGTGACTGTAAATGCCTAAATGCATGTAAAACTATCAAAAACGTCCTGTAAAATTAGCCTTTCTAAAAGTATCATAATATATCTCATTATATTGAATCACAGTATTCTTGCCAATACACAGCCCTCGTTTTACCTAAACATGTGGTCCTTGTCCTGCACTCAAGAGTATGGTCAGTATGATGTTGACACAGCCATTTATGGGCAGGTAATTTTTCCCTTCATTGCATAAGCATGTGAGGAAGGTGAAGAAAATCTGGCATTATTGATCTTTTTTTTCTGCCACATGTCTTCCTGTGGCAAACAGAGCACTGACCAATCTGTTATGCTTACACAGGGTCAAGGTCCTGCCAAGCAAGCAAGCAGTTCTCAACCAACTAACCAACTACACACACACACACACAAACACAAACACACACACACACACACACACACACACACACACACACACACACACACACACACACACACAGAAATAAACACCTGCTCTACTATGTCCAGCCCATGATTAAAAGCTTCTAATTTGCACAATGTTGGAGGCTTTGACAAAAGCTCATATTATAAAAAGTCAAAGCCCAGTGAGGGCCCATCTTTCATCAGCCATATGGTCTGAGGCACAGTGCAAAGAACAGCGTGGCGAATGACACTGGCATGTGTTGGCCCCTCAGTCTAGCCACTCAGCACCTGCCATCCACACAGCAGTGCAAGAACCCAGCCAGGCCAGCAGAACAGAAAGAGAGTGCGGAAAGTCTTTTCTCTTCTGTACAGAACCTTCAGAATCTCTAAACCCAGCCTTGAACACTGTTATCAAGCTACAGAAACAGTACTTTCAGTAATCTGTTAGGTGTTTAGTTATATTGGCTTTTGTGATACTGCAAAAGGCTGCAATCTGCAAATGTACTGTTAAAAAAAAATTTTCCTTTACTGTAAGATATGAATATCAGACAACAGGCATTATATGGCTGGGGGATCATTCTTGGCAGTGTAGCGACACTGATGTGAAGGTGTCTTAGTATGTGTTGTGCTGTTACGAGTTGGTCAGACACAGCAGAATGGCTGGAATTTTTCGAACAGGACTGAAAATAGTCCACCAACCAAAAATGATCAGTCAACAGCGTCCTGTGAGCACGGATAAACGATGACAGGATGACCAACCACACAACTGTACAGAACAGATAAGCTTCTTACTCAAGTTGGGCCAACGAGGCAGGAGTGTCTAATAAGATGGACAGCGTACAGAGTGTTTAAAAACTCCAGCAGCACTGCTGTGTCTGATCCATGCAAACCAGCACAAGATACACTAACATGGCACCACCATTTCAGTTTCCCGGCATTGACCCTTCACCCATATAAAACCCGCTCTATACGAACACACACTGGTCTATATTATATTCAGTTTTCTGAGGCTTGTTAGATGAAGATTTGTAAATGTAAACATAGCTCACCTTTGAGGGTTGCACAATGACGTTGGTGGATGGATATAAAATGTTTGTGGGCTGCATTTTTTGCTTCTGTTCCTCAGGTGTCTCTCCTGTAAAGCAAATTAATGATGGTTAAGTCATTTATTGTTTAAGTTCATTACAATTTTATGGAAGAAAAAGGAAAAATGTTCATCAACTGAAAAGCTAGGCAAACGGGAACATACCAGAAAACAAGACAGTATCTAAGCAATTTTAGCATCTCTTCACTGGCTGTTTCTTGCTCGCTTCTAAATCTATTAAAGGTCTATCACAGGGGCGTCACACCAGGTTAGAAACAAGCTGGTGTGGCTGCTGGTTTTCATTCTAAACAACCAGCAGCAACAGCTGATTGCACTCAGTTAATCGATCAGCCAATCTTCAAACAACTGATCACAGGGGCTTCTGTTTGTTTGGAATCAAAACCTCCAGCCACACTGGCCCGTTACTGACCCCTTTTGACACCCCTTGTCTAGCACCTTCAAAAATTCCTGTCTTCTTCTGATTATGCTCCAAATCAGGTCTTAAGATCAGGTACTGGTAGATTCCAATCTTGGTTCTGGGTTCCACTAGAACACCCGTTTTAAACACAGAAAGGGTTGGGCAATCATGCAGTGCTTCAGGTGATTTAAAGAAGTAGAACAGTGAAATATCCAGTGCAGGTGCTACTAAAGACCTGGACGTATCTACAGTCGAATATTGCAGCTAAAAAAGAAAATGCTTTAATTTAACTGAAGAAATCTTGTTTATATATTTTGTTAATGGTCTCCAGCCATTCACAACAAGAGCAGATATGTTTTCCCTTCTGCAACCAGGTCAACAGTGTGGATTATCTGTGCTTAACAAATGGTTATCTGATCACATTAATGGATTACAGCGCATTAGCTCTCCTGCGTACTTACGGACACAATTCATGCGAGTGGTTAATAGAAAACAGCAACACTTCCGGAGAGTCCATGAAAAATTTCCCATTCCACCAACACAGTGTTGTCAGGGGGACTGTAAATTGTACACCTCCCACGTACACACGATCCTCTGCAGCCTCAAAAATATCTGAAACAAAATCATCTGGAACTTCTTTTATTATAGACCTCTCTCACATTGCAGGGAAAGAACGTCCTCGGTGATTGTACACACATGGTTTCCTCTGCAAGGCCAAGAACGGAAAAATCTGTCTAAATTCTCTCCTTCGCTCTGTCGATTTTCCCAGGCATACACTATCCTCTGGGTCTACACACACCATGACTCAATCCGTTGCTAAGAGCAAAGCAATTATCTCTGGTGAGTTTGTGTTCACCACAACATCTCATAACCAGTACAATCAGACTAGACTTTCTGGTGTCCATGGTGGCGAACCTAAGCAAACTCCATGGATGAGCTTCAGGAGCCAAGTGCCTTTCCCAAAACGGAGCAAAAGCTTAATGATGTTCCAGGATTAGATGCTCATTTCCTCAGTCATGTCAGGATGGAGCAAACAATGCGAGGTGTGGCAAAACAAGTTGAGTTATGCATCACCTCTGTACGCTATTAAAATATACAACTCCAGAGGCAAAATGAGCTGGTTCACACACGCTGGTTTTGCAGAATTATGAGGTCACGGCTCAGACCACCTCATAATGACAGCTGATGCTTTACACTGCAGTTGTGAAAGTTATTTTTATAAAGTTAGTTCCCCAAAATTAAATTTCAATTTTCCATGTAATTACTCAATAACAAGCAGCACACACATAGCAAATAGGGTTCTATACAGTAGTGAAATAATTTGACTTGTAATAACAGTGGAATCCTTTTTGGTGACATATAGAACAGTTTGTAAAAGGTTCTTTGGGGAACTAAGTACAAGTTTCACATTGTAGAGCCAGAAAAAGAAACTTTTTTTTTTTTTTTTTGAGCTCTCGAGTTTCAATAAAGACAGCATTACTCTTCTTAAAAAAACCCTTAAAGAAACCCTTTTAAAAGGGTGTGGGGTGTAAGCTGGGGATTTTAGAAGGTTAACAGATATTAAGAAAACATTTGTCTTACAACAGCAGCAATATACTAAACCTGAAAGTTGTTCGGTAGAGACATTTTTGCTTGTTTCTGCTGTTTTATGAGGATTTTAAAAACCTTTATGGTTGTTATTATTGAACTAGCATTTCTCAGTTTCTTTTATACATTTTGTTCTGTTTATTTTGTTTTGATTTATTATAATTCACTTATTTTAACTTATAACTTGATTAAGTTATTTTATCCATTGTTGACTGAAAACCCATAACACTCACAATTACATATATATATATATATATATAAATTGCATGGGCTCAAATAATAAAATAAATAAATTAAATTAATAATAAATAATTATTATTGAAACCAGTTGTTCAATAATAACAATCTAAAACGATGGCTCATAAAAGTCTTTTTAATCAACAGACATTTAAATTGACATTTAGATTTGATTTCAAACCAATATTTAAAAGATGATGCACATTGTATTCCAGTGTGCTTTATTTATCTTAAAGAACATTTAAAATAAAAAAAGATGAGATGAGCCTTACAATAAGTTGTGTTTAATTTTGTGTTGTGCACTAAATTTTTAGTGCATTATAAACCAAAACCATTTGTCTGTGTGTGTTCCTGTGGATGCGTTTAGAGTAGGTTGAGGGATGTTTTTGGTTGCAGTTTTAAGGGGATGAGACTGGTGTCAGTCTAAAACTGCATACTATTTGAACTGTGATGTCAGAATTTCTGAGTTCCAAGTAGGACATTTCAACGTTTTCACAAATGGGATTTCCCATTTGGAAAGTCAGAAGAGCCTCACTATCCCCCAGTTCAGGATCAAAGATAGCTGCACTACAAACCTAAACAGTAGTAAAGCTGTAATAATATACAGTTTATGAGCACTTCTGTGTGCAAAATACCACATATTTTGTTGTCACCTGGTATTGCTAACCTGGGATAGTATTAGCAATGACAATATGAGAAATGTTCACAATTTCTCAAGTCTTTAGGGCACTTTTTTATTGAAATAGCGTACAATTATCTGAATGTTGAACCGGAACACAGTCAATTCAGGTGTCAGGTTATTCCTAGCTCCTATCTTTGAATTCTGAGGTAAATGGAAAGGCATTATTCCAGTCTATGCTAGAAATATTACTTTAGCACCCCCACGCTACATTAAAGAAGCACATGTGGCATGAATTTGCACCCTATTTCTCCAGCAGTCAGTGATCCAACAAGTCATGATACACTTTGTGTATCAAAAATTGAGTAAAATATATATTATTAGGCAGATGAAATCTGCGTTTGGTAGATACTGTATATCTTGGAAAACGGAGAACAGTGTATACTTTCCTGTTATATCAATCAAATTATAAAAGGACATGTATAATTTAATTTGTTTTATGTGTACATATTGTGATATGACTAATGCACTTGCATACATTGCAATGACCATGGCAAAATGACCCTGTGAGGCCTACTTGAAATATTGTTCAGTTATTGAGTTACTGAATTCAATGCATTTGCAGCACTAGAATTTAAATGTTACATATCTTCACAATGTTTATCCAAATTTCTACCTATAACTTTCATTATCAGTGGTTATACAGTATATGCTTTTTTGTATTTTGTACAGTGTCGAGAAAGGCGCTTATAAATAAAATGTATTATTATTACTATTATTATTACTACTATTACTATTATTATTATTACTATTATTATCATTATTATTATTATTATTATTATTATTATTAATATATAACCTGCAAAAGTAAACATTTTGAAAAAAAAAATTCTTTGTATTTTTATCATCATCATCATCATTATTAGACCAATTTTGTGACTTGCATGAGTTTACAGAACAAAAGCAGAATGGTATCTGCTCTACAGATAAACAATGCAATGTAAAGTAAGCTCAGTCTATACTCTCGCCTTTACATCCTGTCAGTACATTCAACATAGCATCGTCTCTGACCTCAACCACAGAAATCACACTGCAACCGTGCATCTTAAATAGCGTGTTGTTTGTCCACTTCTGTTTTGTAAACGCTTCATTTAGAAAGCACAAGCGGGATAACCAGTTCATCAGATATAAACAAACAACTTCTGGTTTTGACAACAAAGAACCTCAATGGGTGCCCGAAACTTTATTTTGCTCAGCGCATCTAAATACATCTCTTCTAATGAATATATTCCACTACTTTAAGCTGTACCCATTGCTGAAACAGACGTGCAAATGCACACAGAGTTTATCTTGTCCCCACAGAGAAGCATTGCTAATAGAATAGGACTCTTTGGACTTATTAAACAGGAACACGTTGGCACTATGTCTAATGCCAGGCATGGGGTAGGGGGGTATAAAGCAGCCCAGAATTGAGCTATTGAGCAGTGCGTTCTCCAGTTCTTCTGGGATGAGTTGGAGAGTTGGGCTGCTGATCATTCAACATCCTGAACTCACTCCAATATAGTGTATTTAGTCCCCAGGAACAGGGTCAAATGTCCTGCCTAGAGCCACTGAGCTAATCCACTTAACCCTATGCACACTGCGTGTAGAGCAGTGGAAGTCCCAGAGAAATCTCTCTGAACCTTTCCAGTGACACGGTGTTACATCATGGCTCTTCAGCATGCACATTACTGCAATGTCACATTTACAGGCTACCAGGAACTTAAGTGTGAATACATAAAAAAAAATATACATACAAATGCACACAGAATGCTAATTTTCACAGTAATCAGCCATAATGTGCTTTGGAAATACACTCTGGCCTTCGGGGGATTGTTTCATTAACTGGCCAACATCCAAACCCTCAAGTTTAATTCGGTTTTAGCGCGGGGGTGGGAGGAAGGCACAAATGAACCCAAAGAAGAGGCACAGCTGCTTGCGACTTCACCAGCATTCTGTTTGTAAGAGTCTTTCCTCTTCAAAGCGTCAGCTGCAGACTCTAGACAAAGAACAGCCTTTGAGCCCTAAAGCCACGCTGGCTATTACAGCCACTGAACCATATTGGGGGGGTTAGGCCTGTTCCTTTAAAATGCTAAAACACTCTGGAAATAAGTATGAAAAATAACAACTAGTAGTGAAGGTCTAACACAATTAAAGTATTTTATCTAATGGTTATCGGGTAGGGTAATGGTATATGTACTCATACAGAACTGTAACAGGACGAACACAATCGCAAAGTATCACCAGGTCACAAGTCACACCAAATGTACAGTACATGGTACACTAATGACAAAGAGTTCACTTGGTGCACGAATAATTGATAAACATAACGAGGCAAGCTCCAACTAAGCTGTAGGCTATTACCAAGGAAGTTTGGATTTGCATAGCACAGTGAGAGTACTGCGAGCAGCAGATCTACGAATAGCACTGTGGTTCTGTAGTTCTGCTGTCTTTCTCACTGTTGTGAATAGAGAAAATGGCTCACATATGTTCATTTCCTCTTCAATACGCCATCACTCACTGTTCTGTTTGCAAGCGAAACAACTGAAGATAAGTATTTCTCACATTTCACCTCATGGCGTGATGGTGGATCAGACGGGGACACTGTAGGCATTACATTGAACATTCTATTGTTTACACACTACATGCTGTACCAACTACCTACTACTTCCAGTCTGTTCAGAATCATTGAAAATCTAAATATCTAAGTATTGAAAATCCCTCCATGGACAAAAGTACTGGGACACCCGATCATTCATTGTTTCCTTCAAATTCAAGGTTGTTTGAAGGTTGAAGAAGAGTTCATCTGGCTTTTGTTGGAGTAACTGTCTCAACTGCCAGGGAAGGCTAAATTCTGCTAAATGCAGGAGCATTGCTGTGAGGATTGCATTAAGTGACAAGAGCATTAGTAAGGTCAGGTTGGATAATCACCACCCCACCTCATTCCCAACTCACTGTTACAGCAGTGGGAGCAAATTAAAGTAGCTGAATATATTCAATAGAAGGGCAAAAAAGATTAAAAACATAGTGGACATTTGGTGTTTCTTGAGGATAAAAGGCAAAAAAGTGTGTTTGATTTGGCGTGAAGGTTCTAAAGCTCATATTTATTTTTGCAGTCACTTAATGTTGGATTTGGTATGAAAGGACCTTTAAAGTTACCCTAGAATGGAAAACTGGCCATAGTTAAGTAATGAAAGTTTAGTAAACAGAAATGACATACAGGGGTTGGACAATGAATCTGAAACACCTGTCATTTTAGTGTGGGGAGGTTTCATGGCTAAATTGGAGCAGCCTGGTGGCCAATCTTCATTAATTGCACATTGTACCAGTAAGAGCAGAGCGTGAAGGTTCAATTAGCGGGGTAAGAGCACAATTTTACTCAAAATATTGCAATGCACACAACATTATGGGTAACATACCAGAGTTCAAAAGAGGACAAATTGTTGGTGCATGTCTTGCTGGCGCATCTGTGACCAAGACAGCAAGTCTTTGTGATGTATCAAGAGCCACGGTATCCAGGGTAATGTCAGCACCACCAAGAAAGATGAACCACATCCAACAGGATTAATCGTGGAAGCAAGCGGAAGCTGTCTGAAAGGGATGTTCGGGTGCTAACCTGGATAGTATCCAAAAAATGTCATTCCCAAGATGAACTGACGCTGTATTGGCCACAAAAGGAGACCCTAGTACACCATACTAATAAATTATTGTGGTCTAAAACCAGGTGTTTGTTTTTAGTTTCATTGTCCAACCCCTGTACCTCTCTTTACTGAAAACAATTTACTTATTGCCAAAGTAAATTTGTAAAATGGGCTAATTCTAAAAGACTGACTGAAATTTACATACATCCTGCCACCGAGCATTTTGACAAATAAAGCTGCAACACAATAAAATGCAACAGTCACTTCGGGGTACATGCAGAACAAGCACATTCAGCTTTCTGGTGGCATTGCATTGCAGCAGTACGAAAATACGTGGGGAAGCTTCATGTGACTCAGACAAAGCACACACTAGTCTTCACCCACCCAGCACTGTGTGATGGGGAAAAAAAAAAAAAGAAAACAGGTTGTAGAATGTCTACTCTGTCTGCTCATTAGAATAAATACACATTTCTATATCAATATTATAAACAACAATGTTGCCAAAATGATTAAAGAACTAAATATTTCCTTATATTTTGGCAATATAATGCAAGCTACAAAAATATGCGTTCCTGACAAAGTGCAAATACATGTAGAGTTGATCCACAAACCTTTTCTCACATAGCTACTCCAGTGCACAAAGATGATTCTCTCAAAACTGCTCCTGAATCAGGCACATTTCCTTAGACTACCATTCCAGGGCTAAATGTAAACTGAAACTGAGCTACAGTGGTGAGTCTATGACCTCCAACAAACACGTGGTTAGGTGTCCTTTCCTTCTTGCTTTCTTTTTCCCTTTGCCCTAAAGGGATTTCACAGTGAACTGCCCCCTAAATAACAAGCTGTAGGTAGAATGGAGAACCACAAGGAAAACCTTTTTCCAGACTTCCACTCTCTCTATCTTGCTCGTATTCCATTAATTGGCTGCCCTCTACCTGAATAACTCTCCTTTCACAGCAGGAGACCTGGAATCGGCTTGCCTTTCTTAGCCTGACAGAGGCCTGCAGTGATCTTAACTGTCATTTTGTGGCACAGTAAACCCAGCTGAAATATAGGCATTGGTTTGACCTACATACCATTAAGCTGATATTTCACATGTAATGAAAGTAGTGCAGTTTTGTTCATCTTTAAATTCACAACTACAGTGTTTAGACAACATGATATTCAAATCTTGCTGAAAAGCCACAAGTTACATATGCAGCAACTTATTTTAGAAAGTGTGTAGTACAGGAGAGTATAATATATGAATAAAATTCAGCTACTTTAAGGTGCAATCATTGCATGCACACCAGTTTCTGGTGTGGTTATGCTATGGAACTGCCATTCAAGAGTCTGATATCACCATGTTTTGAACCAAGTGATGACTAGAGGGGTATAACTTCCCCAGAAATCAGATATGGTGTAGTAAAACACTGTTCCTTTACGGTGCAGTCATAGCACAGGCCTTCAGTTGCATACAGTTTATAACCCCATAGGAATGCACATATGAAAAGGATGAGATGACACTGTACAGTGGAGCAGTGAAACCATTCATCCAATATCAATATCTGACTTCACTGAGCTCTTGTGGTTTAGTGCAATAAAATCCTCAATGCAATACTCCAACACCTAGTCTAAAGCTTTCCTAGAAATGTAGATGATACAAAAACGGGGTTAATTTCCCTACAATACAGGTGAATTTGGAATAAACATTAGTTTATCTGAACACGTTATCTTTTATGACCATATTCTTACATGGTAAGCCGAATGTGCATTGGGTATGTTCTTATTATTTAAGTTGAAATCCAAATCCTAAGTGTGATCTGATTTATCGTATTGTACATTTAACAATAACAATTATATAAAATTTACTCCACACTAGTTGCGAGATGAGAGCACCATCAAAAACGTCATTGTTCAGGATAAAGGATTCTTTTACTTATTTGAACGAGCACTAAATGTAGTTCTTTGTGAATTTCAGCCAAATAATTTCAGTTGCTAAATATTTGGTGCATCCTTAATAATAGCTATAATTCAACTGTTAAATGTTTATTTAGTTCCGTGATACATTATTATTTAATCTTTCACAATTGAAACTTGGGTTATCAAATTAAAATACAATTTAATTAAATGGAAAAACAACATTTGATTTGAATGCCTAAAGTTAACTCTGCAACCATTCCCAACATTTTTCAGCTGAACACAAAGAAGAGCAGTCTCTTGCTGACTGTACATAACATTAAGCAATACAGCAATAATATACAATAATATACAATATACTTTTATTATATTTAAATGTATGAACATATTTTCAGTGCAGCTACTGTACAAAACCATGTTTATTTATAAAAGATTTCTTTGTTCCACTACAATTTAGATGGGAGTTAACACACCAAATGCAGATGTAAATAGAAATAAAAATAATGTAATGTTTATATAAAGGACATACAAGTTAGTGAAGAAAGTTGCCATTTAAGCCAGTTTGTGGTGTTACTGATTGCAGTCCACACTAGCTAAAAACATTCCTTGTCTCAAGTATCTTTTTCCTAGTTTTAATTCACTGTCCTCAATCTTTATGTAATATATATGCTCACTGTCCCTGTAGATTTGTTGGAAAGTTCATTCTCGACAATATGACAAAATAAACATATGTATATTTTTAAGACAACCATCTCAACGCTGTATATTCCACATTGTTCACCAGACCAGACCAAACCATTCCAAACCATGTCTGGGTGTTAAACCAGGAAGAAACTTTCAGTACAGACCCACTAGACGCAGCGTAATTCAGCCCAAGGTTGGGTTTTAAACTGTGTCTGGAAAAACATGCCCTAAAAAGCCTGTGGACCAAGTTAGCATGTTGCCTTCATGTGGGAGAAAACTGCTGGCTCTCAGTCCTGTTGGCTCTTCAGCCAAGAGACACAAATGGACCCCCGACCAGCTGCGTCTACTCCTCGCTGAGCAGCCAGGCCTAAAGCCACAGGATGAAAAGAAAATTATGCCACTCTTTTTGGAGAAAGGGGGCCAAAAAAGTTGGAGACCTGACCCCATAATCAACATTTTCATTACTCCAAGCTTTGGATTTCAGGAAAATACAGTGAGCTTTAGTTTCACTCCAAGAGGATTTAGTTAGAAGACTTGAAGCATTGATGCATTTACAGTGTTTCACATGCTGGGACTGCCCTGATTCTGAACCCTGAAGGAAATATGAGATTTCTGCAGCAGCCTACATAGAAAACGGGGTGAAGGACATACAGTAATAGATCTGGAAGGAGGACAGGCTCTCCAAGTGCAAGCTCTGAAAAAAAAAAGCCTTATCTTATCTTATTTCATTTCCAGCATTGAGTTACAACAATAGGTTGCAGATTATCTGCTGATGCACAAAGCACTACTGTGTTGCCCTCTTATGGCAAGTGTGTATTACTGAAGTATAACTGTATTCCTAAGGGAAGACCTGCCCAGTTTACCCAATTGAGGAGAAAATGAAACTAGAGACATGTGTTTGTTCTTTTGTTTCCTCTGACAATTCTATTAGTCCAACACACAATGCTGTAGTTATACATAGTACAGGCTTACCAGATTTACACTAAACCAGACTGGCTGTTTTTATTAAAATCCGTGATGTGCAAGTGCTCACACAATTCAAAGTAATGCCGAAAAACTGATTTGTGACTTACTGTTTGTTCATCCTTACTGTGCCATACTATTTTCTTTCACTTTCACTTAAACTGAACATTCTTATGACATTTATTAGGGATGTAGTGATGCAATGAAACATTATGAAATTGCAATGCAAATTCATGTCAATGTATACTTTGGAGAACAGTTCTTCATAAATGATTAAAATCTAGCTAATGCAGATGCATTGTGTTAAATTGATTTTCTCTCACTAAAACCAGAGATGCAGTCTCACAGTGCTTTTTACTCTGCAACCCTTTACTGGCATAATGACAGTAAAGTTGAATGAATCTGAATGTGGCAATGCTTGCACTCTGATCACTAGTTACACACTAGAAATTGCAACATATAAATGATAGGTGTGCAGTAACTAGTGTTGGTTTGTGTGTTCCTTTGTTTCTATTCAGAAATAATACTGGACAAAAAAATATATAATTCAGTGTCTAATGCAGAGAAATGTGTTCAGTGTTGAGTAAAACACAGTGTGTGGTGTGATATATAAAGTGTTACAACAGCAAAGAGAAAGCAAGGCGCTCGGTACAAATAAATAAATAGATAAATAAGCAGTAGACTATAAACAATATAAATTATAAACATTGGCATTTCCCTTTTTATGTTTAATTGTATTCCACCCCATTTGTGTCAAAAAGAGAAAAGAACAGAGTTTAAGGGATTCAGTGCTGTCCTGACAGATGCTGGATGGACTAAGACGTTCCACGTTAGTTCTCCAGTGCTTACTTTTGTTCTACTCATCTGGTACTGTACAGTATTCTTAAACATACTGTCACCACACTCATCATTTCCCTCATTTTATTCGTTTAGTTTAGGTTTAATCAGTCTACCTTCATGTTCTCAAAAATCATAATAATCCCAAATTCATCACAACTTCCTTTAAGGACATTTGTGAGCATAACTCTGACTTTTTTTATCATCCCTTTTTATTTCATTCCAGGCGTTTTTGTTCCCCAAAAAGGAGAAGAGATAGTTTTGGCCTGTTTATCTTCTTTCTTTTTCTCTTTATTTCACAGAAAGGCTTTTATTTGAGTTCAGCTTAACTAAACCAGCTCCTTCCACGGCAGCACTGAAACTCATCGTCCGACTGTAAGCGGCCTTTTCCAGCTTCTCTGCGCTGCTGCAGCTCTCAGACTCACCGATGATGACGAAGCCCTCCGTCTCTTTCTCGGTCGGAGACTTTTTAGTCGAATCTTTCCGGAAGCCGAAGAAACTCAACATCTTCTAATACACACTAAAGCACAGCTCAGTCTGGCGCCTGTCAGACACCTGCTGTACCTACACAACTGTTTCACTGCGAAGCGACAGAAGCGAATCTGTTCACCAATAAAACACGTTGAAACGGGAGCGACGGAGTCCTCCCTTCACCGCACACACCAAAATAACTCCACACCGCGGCTCACTCGGCTGATAACGGCGGTGTTTAATGTGAACGACTCCACATTATTCACTCCAGCTCTTTCGCTCAAAAGTTACTGAAGTTTCCTTTGTTTACATCCTGCGGCTCCGACACTTCCGCTTCACTGTCCGGCTGGAAAGACTGTCCGACCATGAAACAAAATAAAAAAAGAAAACAACAACAATAATAATAACAATAAACATAGTAATATACTTTAATGTCACTGTGGTGATAATAGTCACAGGTAATCATAGTAACCTTTAATAATAGATCATTTAACATGTGTCTAAAAGACTAAAGACTTTTCCCAGAGGAACCAAATATGTTTTAAACCACGTGTGAATGTTTTCCGATATTTCTCATTTATTTGTCATTTTAATTTATTTTGATGGCAAGAAATGATGACATATTAATACCGACCGAACTTTTTTTTTTTTTTTTTTTTTTGCGGAAACACGTAAGACGGAAGAGGAAGCTGTAGCTCCGCGGCGTTTTGGCGGGTGTTGCCGTGTGTTTGGAGACTTTGGTGAAGTTGTGGGTCTGACACAGACTGTCCACCTTACAGAGCTCAGGATGACGGGTGTGTTTGAGGCTCCTAAGAGCAGAATTAACGCGGAGATGATTTCTCACTTCGTCAATAAGCCGGTTTGTTTCGTAGGACGAGTAGAGAAGGTAAACAGTTACATTGTGTTCACAGTATTAAACATACGCCCTTAAATCCAGGGAGACTTACAGACGTGCTTTACTCTTCACTCAAAAAATGTCCTCAGCTCGTAGAAGAGGACACAGTCCCTGAAGATTAGATAGTACTGAAAACTAATGTCAGACTGGGAACTAAACACGATTCAGAATAAGCCTCTATGGAGTTAAATAGTCTGGAAACAGATGTTCTCCGGTCTGTGTTTGAACACAGTGAGGGATTCAGGTGTTAAGACCTTCAGAGGAAGTTCATTCCACCACTTTGGTGTCAGGACGAGACCATCCAGAAGAGTCTGGATGCTTGTTTTCCTTGTGAGTTGAGCCCAGCTGTGCTCTTGATACAGCTCAAGTTTTGATCATTGTCATCATGTATAGACCTGTTGGTTCATTTCTAACTTAGTAGGCCTTCATCAAGTTTCTGAATCTGACCGAAACAAACAGCTTCTTCTGTCCGACTCACTATGTATCCTACAATAAAGGAATACTTTATTGAAAATTCAAATTTGCACCACTTACTCCAAACGTAGTAATGTTCGAACAGTTAAGACATCTTGTGTTTAAGTCTTCCTACTTTGGTGTTGCTCAAAAACTGTTCTTTGGATTTATCAGTCCAATTCATCCAGGACAAGCCAGAGTGAACTAATCATCTGATATCCGTACTTGATCTCACAATTGTTCTTGTGGCTGAATGAAATCAAATCAACAAATTTGTAATGAGTGGAAAGCCTTCCCAAAGTAATTGAGGCTGTTATTGGATCAGAGGGGAAAAACATTAATATAAAGCTTTAATACTAATACCTTTGATTTCAGTGTCTGAAAACCTTTGGATATATAGTATGTTGAAAATCAATATGTCTAAACTCCGTCCTAGATTAGATCAGATTTTAGTGTTTGCCAAATTCAGTGACCCAAGACTGTGATTCTCTGAAAGCTCATCAGTCCAGTGTCAACATAAAATAACTGAATAAGAGATCATAACCTGTATTATAATTTTCTATTGACTGTAACTCGTACAAGTATCATTAATTTACTTCCATTGTTTTCATGCAGCACTGAACTAACCTTTTTTATTTCTTCTAAGAAACACCACTAGGTGGCACACAAGCCATGTTTTACACTGCCTGTGTCTTAAAGTTTTTGTCTTCTACTCCAGGTCCATCCTACCGGAAAGTCATTCACATTAACAGATGGAGCAGGAAAGACGGCATCAGTAGAACTTAATGAACCTGTAGGTGCAGTTCTCCTCATACAAATGCTAAAAGTTTATTTCATAGTTTATTTCATAAAAGTTTATTTTATATTCATGCTGAGTATGTTGTAGAAGTTTAAAGTTGGAGACAGTTTGAGTGGAAACTTCTGAATGGCTGTTGGGCTCTGTTTGTTTGTTTCTTTATTCCTTAGTTCTTTAACAGAACAAAAATAAATGTGTGTGTGTGTATAGAGTGTATTCCGTAAATTATCATAAATGGTTAATTTGTCTGTGCTTTAATCATTATAACATCAGACATATTTCAGCTATTATATATTTAATACTTTTTATATTTAATATTATGTATTATAATTTTAATACTTAATCATATTTGCATTGCAGACCTTGTCAGTGAAATATGAAAGGAAAAAGAATAGCATGACAAAAGGTCATAAAAGAAAAATAGTATAGAAAAATTAGTCGTTGATTATTTGAAATCAAAGTAAAAGCTTCAGTTAAACGATATTGAATCGAAGACATTTCACCTGACACTACAATATGGTGAATTATTTTTATTTATTAATTATTTATTAATTTATTATTTAGTATACCGTGCACTCCTAAAGATGATCCAATGATGATATATGGATATATAGTCATTACGTTTACATTTACAATAGCAATTATTCCATGATGCTCCAAAGGCCCCACAGATTAACTTTATATATTTTAAATTTATATATATTTTATAGTCAGCCATAACATTAGTATTGTGACTGGTGAAATGAATGGTGTCCAGACTCACTTTTTGACAATTCATTTGTTTTGCGTGAGAGATCTAATTTTGTGGTGGATTTTAGCAGGTTTACTGAGTGATGTGTCATATCTCATGATGTTCTATGTTGGCTCTTCAAACAAATGTGGTCTTTCAATTGCAAGATTGTAAACATGTGCTGTTATCTGCACCTTTATTTTTAAGAGCTTATCATGTTTGTTAAATCTTTGTTGTTGGAGAGCATCCAAATCTGAAACCTAAACCTTTCTTATTAATATCATGTTTTTCTCTATTAGCTGGATGAAGAGCTGAGTGGAATTGTGGAAGTCATTGGCATGGTGTCAAACAAAGGAACAATCATGGCAGCAGCATACAGCATGCTCAGAGAAGAAAAGGGAATTAGTTTCGGTAAGAACATCATATATATTGTTATAAAGCTTGTCTGAAAGTACCAATTTCTCACAGAACACTCACTTCCTTTCTATTTCTTCTTTGCAGATTTGGAGCTGTACAACGAGGCCCTGAAAGTCCTTCAAGATTTTCCTCAGTATTACCCATTTGGATCATCTAGTGGATAGAAAGTGCTGTTATTCTCCTTTTTTGTCTCCTTATAATTGTTTTCTTATTTTCGTCATGGTCAATGGAAACTGACTTCTTTTTTAAACAGTTGGGAGTTTTGTTACTCAAATTTTCTGTTTTCTGCTTTATATTAAAATAGTAACTTTGAATTACAATGTTTCTACAACACCATTTGAAGACTACACAGACCATTTCCACACTACTCACACTATATTTTATTGGAACGAAGTCATACATAGTTGGTTACCTGCTTAATAGTTTCAATATTTTGATATTACCATTTTTTATATCTGTACAAAATACCTTCTGAAATCAATATGATATATTATCCAGGCGTTTAATTGTGAATAAAGTTCCCTTTAGAGTGCATCCCTTCAGAAGCCATTTCCACACAAACAATCCACTCCCACTATATTTTTTGGAACTATATCACCCAGAATGGCAACTTGTGTAAGGATTATGATATGATGTGGCCAATTTATATCTTATACAAAATATATCCCAATATATCAAGATTTCCATAAGTAAAATTAGTTATAGTCCACTGAGTCATTCAGTAGATTTGAGGTGGTACACCTGATATAGCATTCACTCTCCATTTCATGCATAGAATCAAATATGCTTAAACAGTCCAACAGTCATTGTTTTTGTGAGGTCTTGAAATGTGACACATTTACACATATCTACTTCTGTAGACCTACAGCAGATTACCCTGCACATTCACGCTGGAGTTATAAGCTGTGTTCGAACCTGTGCCTTATTCACTAACCACTGGATGCAAAAACCCAGATCAATAGATTTTTGAAATTGTGTTTTCAAATTTTGTGTGATTTCATTATATCTCATGTGTATGAGTTTGTTGCTGTGCAACAACAGGCTGTCTTGCATAAACAATATCAATGCAGGTCTTCTTAGAGAATCTGTAGGTATCAGTCATAAAGGTACAATTAGTAAAAAAAAAAAAGTTAATTGTAAAATACAGGACAATGTAGGGGCAGGGGATTAAGTACACTGTGGGCAAAAGTATCGAAGTATCGGGACACCTACACATTCATAGTTTCTTCAAAAATCAAGGGTATTCAACAATATAAAAATTGATCCTGTTGGTGGAGTAACTTTCTATTATTGAGGGACGGCTTTGTACTTGCTTTTGGAGCTATGAGGATCCCACTCCACTTCATTCCCAACTCCTCAAGTCATCCCAGAAATGTTGGATGGAGTGCCTTCATTCCAGAGAATACAGTTCCACTGCTGAGAGGGATTTAACCTCTAGCTCACACCTGGCATTAGGCATGGTGCAAGTAGGTTCTCCAGAGAGTCCTATTCTATTGTCAGTACTTCCTCATGGGGATTAGACATCAGCATTCATTAGTAGTTGAGTCCACAAACCTTTGGCCATGTAGTGTACAAAATTATAGATGCTGTAGTTTAGTATTCTGTGATTATACTGTAGGCTCAGTGTCAGAAACCTTTTGTCAACTACAGTCAGATTGAACTCACTGTTAGAAGAGGAATCTGGTATGCTTTTTAAGTACATCCATCACCTCTTATGACAAACCACCTGGTGGGGATGAAGATGCTAAATAGTTTCATCTGAAGCCTTGGTTGAGTTGTCATGTTCCACACTCCTGACCTGACAACACAAATTACCTTCAGCTGATGAAATCACCACTGTAAACTGTAGCAGCTAATAATGCTGGGTGGGTTTCAATAGTACAGTGCAGGGTTTCCTATCATTAGCAAAAAGAGTTTCACTCAAATGTTCGCAGGATTGGTGGCCTGAGGCCTAGCAGCTGCCATATCACTGCAAGTCCAGACCTAATGCTACTGTCACTGCTTGTGGGAAGGAGTGTGGTAGAATTATTTTTCACCACTGTGCTTCTGAAACCAGCCTCGGAGTCTTTGTTAAATGTGTCGGTGTAATTAACATCACTTAATGTTTGAAGTTGTTTTGCATTGCCCTCTTCTGCTTGCACTGCAAAGACCACCTCTTCCCTGATGCAATGAGCCAGTGCTGTACTCCATACACCTTCCTCCCTTCCATTGGATTTATCAGGCCCAGCATCTGTATCTCATGTTTCTGGGCAAGAAATAAAGCATCAGTCTGGAATGCTCTCAGACATCACTGAACCATACACTGTAAAAAAGTACAAGATCCTTCAGGAAATTTTTGGAGGTTCTTCAGTCTGAAACTGGAGAAACCTCCTAGAGTGCTTCAAGGAAACTTCAAGAAACCTTTGTCCTTTTATTGAAGGTTCATTGAAGCACTCGTTCCTCCAGAGTGTCAAATTGAAGAAACTCCAAGTTCCTCAAGGCTCTTGTACTTTTTACAGTGTAGGAGAAATGTAAGTGAACCCTTGGGGTTTATCTAGATGTCAGCATTGATTACTAATAAATGGTGTTCTGGTTGTTATCTGAATCACAAACATAGACTTAACTAATGATACACAAACAGCAGGTTAGAACAAGTAACAGAATCCTTGAGTTGAATGGCCTGTTGATCCCCCTTTAACACTAAACATCTTTCTAACTGTAAATACGATGTTACGGAAGAATTCATTGTTTTCTTAATAATCCCAAGGCATCTAGCCCCTAAAGCAGCAAAACAGGCTCAAACCATGATGCTCCCTTACCATGCTTTACAGTTGGGATGAGGTTTTGGTATTGGCGTGCAAACATAGGAATGTCCATTTGTCTGTTCATAGAACATTTTCCCAGAAGGAAAGTCCAGGAGTCCAACATCCAGGAATTCTTGGACAAACTTGTGATGGGCTTCATTGTTTTTACTGGACAACAGCAGCTTCCTTCCTTCTTTCTTACCATTATTCAATGCTTTGCTAATACAGGGCATATTAACAAATGTTTGTAGAGTCTTCTTTAGGTCTTCTGCTGTTGGCCTTGGCGTTCCTTCTCACCTCTTTGTGGATTGCCTGTTGTGCTCTCTGACAGGGGACCAATGCCTTGGGAGAGTAGCAACAGTCCCGAATTTTCTGTTTGTTGACAATTTGTCTTGCCATAGTTTGATGCCCAGGCCTTTAGCAGTGCTTTTATAGCCTTTTCCAATTGTATGCATCCCCTTAATACATGTTACGAGAGCTTCTGACAGTTCTTTCAATCAAGACATGATCCACATTAACAAATATTTCTTTAAAAGAAGTGATTTATTTTTAGCTAGGCTTTGTGTGTTTTTCAATAGCTTTTGGAGAAGTCATAAATACAGAGATGCACTTACTTTTTCTAGCCTGCACTGGCTCATTATACACATTGAATGTGCTCAAAAGAAAACATGGAGAGTACAACTGTAATTAATTTAGTAAGATCATGGTGCATATTTTTTGTGATTAATGCTGAAATTCCAAGCAATTCCAAAGGGTCCACTTATTTTACTACATTTTTATACTTCAGATTGCATTATATGGATTTACGGTCTCTTTTCATGATTTTACCACCATCCAGGACCATCAGGAAACCTTTACAGGTTCATCCCTGAGCCAGTGGGTGAGGTGTGTCCTGCACTGCATGAGCCATCCTGTCTGACCTGTGACACGGCCAGCGTTTCCTTTTCGCCCTCTGACATATTTAACAAATGGAGCAGACGGGTTCAACAAAACTCCATCCCTGCAGGTCATGAACGCAAGCATGTGGGGAAGTAAAACTGTCTCCTGGGTTCACACTACAGCAGATATATGCAAGACTTTGAAGTCAGATATTGTGTTTTTCTGCTTCTCCATTTCTCCTTCAACTCTGTTGAAAAGCCAGAGTTCAGAATGAGTAAAAATTTAATAGTTCGAGGGTCGAGCTACTGCAGTTGGTGCTTGTACACATGCTCAAAGGCAAAGAAAAAAATAAGGTCACACCAGCTGCATGTGCCTTGACGTCTCTGGATGATATGCCCTGGGCTGTGTTTCTGTGGAATTTTGCTCAAGATCTGGATCTGACTATGTGCCATTCCCAAAGTGTGAGCTGAAAAGTCTAAAAATGTCTTGCCTTCAGAAAGAAGGACAGTTTGAGCCATAAAGGCACAGCAAATTCCAGGTGTGTTAAGGTCGTGACCCCTTTCAAGAAATATAGGCCTTCTTGAAATGTTTAATGCTTAAAATAAGTTTGTTTTTATGTTGTTGTTATGGTTACATATTTCTAATCCTTTAGACAATCAATCTATGTGTCCTTTGGACACATGTCGTTTATTTATTCGAATGTATTATTTGATACTTAATTAAGTTCAAAATTTAGGTCAACCACAAAAAATGTTAAGGTAAAGTTGAAAAGTATTTTCTGTCAGTATATATTTTCTTTATTTGTTTAAAGGGAAATGATAGACCAATATATCAAAAATGTTAATTTTGCTTAAAATGTAGGTTATGGTACAGACGTTTAGCTCCATATATTCACACTGAAGTTATAATGGGTTGCTTTTTAAATAAGTCATATTACAAGGAAACCAATCATCGCAGAGGTCATTGACAGCTACAGTAACACAAACTGCAAGTTTATTAAGGTAATGAATAAAGCTACACCAATGTTGTACGTAAACATAAAAAAACACACAAGAACAATGCTGCTTAATGTTTTTGTTTAATTCACAGAATTTCAGTGTCATTTTCATTTTCCTTTTGGTCGAAGACCGACATCACAACATTTCAGTCTACTGGCCTGTCATCATGTACCATATAAGATCCACAAATATTTCCTCTGTCTGTTGTTCTTCTTCTGTTGCACATAGAATCACTGGGCTCCCAGAGATAGGCCAGGAAATTCCCTCCCACAAAACCATCCCACCGCTTGCATGGATGCTGCCGTCTGGCTCTGTTGTTTTAACTCAGCCCAGCCAGTAGACACTCGGCTGCACAGCACAATGCCCAGCCAGGGCTTTACTAAAGACATGGCTTAAGTCCTGAACCAACAGTGTGGCATTTATGGTATTACAGTATTACGACATGAGAATTTAATAAACACAGCTATGTAATACACATCAACTGTGAGCTGAGCTTCCCAATGCACTGCTATGCATACTACTGTATATGTTTAGACCATGTGTAGAACCTATATGTGAGGGTAAATAACTACATAGAAACAATGAGCACTGAGTTGATTTGGTACCCAGTTTGTCGACCCTGTTTGTTTTGGCATAAATGAAATTTAAAGAATGGAGATGTTTTGGTTGATAATTCAAAAAGTCAAACTGTTATATATAGTATAATGTTGCTGTCGAGGGAAAACCATGTATATCTATTTATGTCCTTTTTAGTTTTGAACCTGTAGCTGACCTGTATGCTGCAGGTTGTGCATGTGTCACACAGCTCCAGGGTCCTGGATTCCTCCAGGTACTCCTGCCTCCCACAAATGCACATGGTAGGTGAACTGACCATGCAAAATTGCCCCCTAGGTGTGAGTCTGACTGTGTCATACCCTGTGATGGACTAGTTCCCTTTCCAGGGGATATTCCTGCCCTGCGCAATGACTCCGGGTGGGCTCTGGATCAACCCTGACCCTGTTGAGGAACAAGTAGATAAGATAATGACTGACTGACTATTCTAATTTCACATTCACTTCCATTCAAAGTTAAGAACATTTTAGCCTTCTCCTGTAAAGTTGCAATTTTGGAGATACTTTTTTTCCATTGGACAAGATAATATTCATTGCATTTAGAATACATATTGCATATAATATGTTACACATAATTAATATTACAATCAGACATATTACAAGCCACATTGTTTCAAAATTGATACGGTCTGGTTAGTAATTATTTCAAACTCAAAAAGAAATTTTTTAATAATTTGAATCTAGATTTCACCTTCATGAAAAAATTCTGTGCACACATTTAAAGGACTGTGTGTGTGTGTGTGTGTGTGTGTGTGTGTGTGTGTGTGTGTGTGTGTGTGTGTGTGTTTTCCATGATACATGACACACCTTTTGTCAGGGTGGAATATGTATTTCTGGCTTTTGGCCCTTTAATCTCCAGTTTTCTAAACTGTGAATACTGAAAAAAAGTCTAAAAACAGAAATCGTTTGTTTTCCACTCGTAACAAGAGTGGAACCTTTTTTTAGAGCTTTATTAGAGCCAAATATCAAAGGATCATTTTTAAAAGAGTGCCAAACAGGATTGACATGTTATGCACGATGGAATAAAAGTTAACCAGGTTTTGAACTTGACTCCCCTGAAGGCGTAAAGAAACTCTTCATCACGTTACTTAATGTGACAGGACATTATTTTTATGGCGAAATTCATTTGTGTGATCGAGTGGAAACAAAACTTACAAACAAATAAATTTGTACTCTTTACTTGCAAATCAATGTTTATTAAGTGGATTGCTTTGTAATCTTGTAATATGTAATATTAGTTGTAAACGTGGAAACATATAGATGTGTTAAAGTATCTGTAAAAAAGAAAAAGTAACCCCCCAGACCCCCCTATATTTCATCACTTGCAATAACAGTCCATGTACTGTGTAAAAGGTAAACTATGAATTCATATTTTAAATGTAAAAACATATTAGTGGATTTTTGTGTCCAATGTTGAACATTGTGATATTTTTTTCATGGAATGACATTTGGAATGTCTCACTTGTCAAAACATTCCTAGCATGAATGATGGGAAAAGCCATCAATTTCCCACCTGAACCTGATTCTCTACTGTACAGCCATTTTCCTCATTCAATTTAGGAAGTGTTGCACATATTACAAAGTAAATGTTCAAGCAGTGCCTTTCCCCTGCAGCGAAGAAAGTTTTACGGTTTGGTTTTAGTGGTGACATTTTAAGTACAGTTTAGAAATGGGACATATCCTAACTGTGCAGTATTTCTAACTACACATGTAATGGCTTGGCTTAGCTTTAGTTTAGATACCACACAGTCAGATCCCTTCCTTACTGCACTGCACTGCGTATTTCAACAATACGCATTTAAAAATTAGGGTTCATCAAGGGTTCTTTTGTAAAGAAACGGGTTCTATATAGAACCATGAACACTCAAAGAACCCTTTGCATGATTAAAGGGTTCTTTGCATTGTGAAAGGATTCTTCAGATTGATGGAGAATGTGATGTAGAGTTCTAGATAAAGACTTTCAGACATGGGTTCTATGTGGCACTTCAAAATATTCTACTATTATTAAACATTTGGCATAGTAACAATAGTAGAACCCTCATTGGTGCCATATAGAACTCTTTTCCAAAAGGTTCTATATAGAACCCTATGCAGCATGTTTTAGAATCCTTCTATAATACAAAGAACATTTCAATAATACAAGGTGACCTTGGAGTGTTCATGGTTCTATATAGAAACATTCTCTTTACTACTGAACCATTGAAGGGCTTTCATTTTTAAGTGTGTATTAAGAATAATATTTGACCATTTTGATCAATATTTGAAATTGCCAACATTAAAATTAATGTTGGCAATGTCAAATATTGATCAAAATGACCACCATGACCAGATAGACCAATCTGGCTGACCACCACGCCCAGTTCAACAAAGCTGATCTACTACCATATCCAGCTTGATTGGCTTAACCAGCATATTGTCGCTGTCCAATGAATAACTTCACAACAGATACAGGACAAGAAAAAGCTCTTAACATTGAATGGAAGTTTATGTAAAATACGAATAATTAAAGTCATTTTGGGGCATTTCTATTGGTCCCTTCATCATGACATTCTGATACAATATAAAGAGCAACTGTCAGATTCACATTATGGATAAAACTAAAAGTGAACAAAACTGGAGATACGTGGTTTCCATTGGACAACAACCATATGATGTATTCACATAGACATCCAGTTCTTGTGGACCACCTTGACTATCAAAGACCAGCTTAGGCCAGTGGTCCTGGGGGCACCCCTACCCTACACATTTTAGCTTGCATACCCATGCAACCCTTAAGGGCTCTTGAGTTATTAGTTGAATCAGGTTGGAAGCAGAGGCAGCTTTAATATTTGCAGGGTAGGGGTGCCTCCAGAACCAACGTTGAGAGTTTTTTCAACACAGTGGTGAGTCTTCAAAGTCAAAAAAGGACTTTCCACTACAGGTCCCAGTAGAGGTTTTCTCACTGCCCCTGAATGTGAGGGAAAGAAGAGTGTCAGGGTGGAAGCAGCAGTTCTCAGGTTCGACCAGTGGGGGCGCTGCTTCTCTCCTCTGTCTCTGAATGACACTTCAGCTCCACTCTCACTACCTCTGTGACCAAACTGTCTCTCAGGATTATTACTCAGCAGGTTATCCTGGACCAGACACTCTTCCTTGAGACAGTAAGTATGTTTTTATGAGTCTTCTTCAGTCTTCTCTGATTATTAAGGGGGCTTGCCGAGTTTACGTTAAAACTGCTTTTAAAATACATGAATTCGAGCTTTATAGATAACGACACTGAAAAGCCATATACATTTATCAAAATATAGCAAATTTTTCATTGTGAATATTAGGATTGATATTGGACGTTAATTATACATTTTGGACCTGCTGTGTACTTTTTTTCCCCAAGAGAGTAGAGGTAACTAGGTAACAGTAGCTGCTTTTTGTTATTATTATTATTATTATTATTTATAATTTTATGTATTTATTTTTATTTATTTATTCGTTCATTTATTTATTTATTTAATGAATTAATAAAACCAAGTTGTTAAACAAAGCATGAGCTAAACCTCTGGGTGACTTTTAACCTTTATTAACCAAGACAAGGAAAGACATTGTGTTGTTTGCTAAAATAAATGAATGAAATAGATGAACTCTAACTATGAAATGTGAAAACTATTTATGACAGTGTTGTGGAAAAGAGCGCTGACCCTATCAGTGTCTTAGGGAACGTTGAGACAGCGCCCTCTAGTGTTTGTTACACAAAAGCTGCTGCCCCAGACTTACTGATAAAGTTAATATACTGTATGGCAGGGGGGAGTCCTCCCTTCATGGACCACCTGTTTATAACTAGAAACAGTAATGGCCCACCAGAAAACAAACCCTTTAATGTGCAGATGCCACATGATCTCAAACCGATACTGTTCCATTTGCCTTGAGACACTTCTGTGATATTATTTGTGCATTTCTATTTATATATAATGTTTGTAACTCAAAAACAATTGATCTCGCAATTTTCACTTATTCTAAATCATTTTTTACCCACATAGACTTTTATTATTTAAAGTGGCATTACCAGACCAGTGGGGACTACTGTTTCCCCACTGAGGATGGGCTGGGGGACCACTAGAGAGAACTGCATGACCCATCGGTGGTCCCTGGCCCACAGGTTGAGACACCCTCCTGTATGACACAGTGTTATCTCTCAGAATATACATATATATGTGTTATTTATTTATTTAACTCTTAGAACCTGAGATCCACACTTTGCAGTCAGTTACATGTAAGAGCAAGTATCAGAAACAAGCTTAAGTTCACTAAATAAATGAATTTAAATGAAGTTAAATCCCAGTGTAAATGACAAAGGAGCATTCCAGTACAGGTTTACTGTTTAATCATTATAAATTTAAAATTCAAACACTCTACCAACACTCTGGATTATCAATTTCCAACAGGAATTCTGAGTTAACTGATTTTGTCCATATAAGCATAAACAAAACAAATTGAAGACACAAGTACAGTTTTAATCAATACATGGTTACATTCAAACAAATATTTAAATTCTCTTAATTTTTACATCTCAAATGAAGACAAACTTAGTTGTATTATTGAGATTCCCTGACAGTATCTGGCATTTGTGACTGTCTCCTGTAAATACTTTTCTAAAGTTATTTATGAATTAAAGTATGTCAAACTTTGCAGGAAAACATCCTGCAAAATTAGGCTGGGGTTCTAAAGGTTAACATTATTTGTCTTATATTTAAGGGACCAGTAGAAAAAGCTTTTTGAAATAAAGAAACAAGTGTGAAATGAGACTAAACTGAATGGTTGCATTGCCTCCAGGGTTGCAGGTGTGTGTCAGAGTTCAGGATGCAGTGTGGATTGGTGCTGTGCGTCCTGCTGCTGTTTTTCTCTGGAAGGGGGGCAGGCCAGGGCAGACGGAGGGGCAGACAGAAGGCAGAGAATGTGGTTGTCCAAAATGACGGAAAAAGTAAGAGGTTTACACGAACAGACATATTATGCATTTATATTATGTACATGTGTTAATCCACACATATTTATATATATATATATATATATATACACCCCCTTTGTTATGAAACCACTAAATAGTTTCCTAATTACCTTCAGTAGTCACATGCTTAGTGAAATGTCCACTTAAATGTTACATGATCTGTCAATATATACACACCCCAAAGGCCTGAAACACTATTAAGCAAGAAGCACCACTGTCAGCGACAATGTTGTTGAAAAGTACAACTCAGGGCTGGGTTATAAAAAATATCCAAATCCATTGTCATTAAATGGAAAGAACATTAAAAACAAACAAAAACAAACCTGAAAAAGAGAGAGCCTCTCACCAAAACTCTCAGACCAGGCATGGAGGGCATTAATCATAGAGGCAGCATACAGACCAAAGCTAACCCTGAAGGAGCTGCAGAGTTTCCAAGCAGAGACTGGAGTATCTGTCCATATGACCACAATAAGCCGTACATTCCAAAGAGCTGGGAAGAAGATTTCAACACCTGAAAAAAGGCCAGAAAAAAGCCTTTATTTACAGACAAAAATAGGAAGACTTGTTTTGAGTTTGCCAGAAGTCTTGTGGGAGTCTCCCCAAAGGTATGGAGAAAGGGGATTTGGTCAGATGAGAACAAAATTTTACTTTTTGGCCACCAAGGAAAATGCTATGCCTGGCGCAAAACCAACACAGCTCATCAGACCAAGAACACCATCCCCACAGTGAAACATGGTGGCAGGATTCCGTGAGGATGATTTTCAGCAGCAGGGACTAGGAAACGTGTCCAAGTCAAAGGGAAGATGGATGGTGCTAAATACAGGGACATTAAGCAAAAACTGTGTCAGTGATTTAAACCTGGGTCAGAGGTTCACCTTCCAACAGGACAATGACCAAGCATACTGCTAAAGCATCACTAAAGTGGTTTAAGGAGAAATGTATATGAGTGTAAATGTATTAGAATTGCCTATTAAATGCCCAGACCTTAATCCACTTGAGAATCTGTGGTCAGACTTGCAGATTTCTGTTCACCAGTGGAAACCATCTAACTTGAAGGAACGGGAGCAGTTTTGCCTTGAGGAATGGGAAATGAGTTTGGCAAGAATTGGCAAACTCATAGAGACTTATTAAAAACAACTTGCAGCTGTAATTGCTGCGAAAGGGGGCTCCACAAAGGGGGTGAATAGTTATGCACACTGACGTTTTCTGTTATTTTGGCCTATTTGTTGTTTGCTTCACAGTTAAAAAATGTTCACAGTTGTAAGCACGTTCTGTAAATGAAACATGAAATAAATGTAAATGAAATAATCCATTTAAATTCTAGGTTGTGAGGTAGCAAAATATGAAATGCCAAAAAATGGTGTGTGTGGGGTGGGGTACTTTAACGAGGCACTGTATACAGAACCATTATGATTCTTTCTTTTTGATATTAATATTACTGTTAATACTGCTATTACTATATACACCATATGAGCAGGCAATGGGACACCTGTTCATTTGTTGTTTCTTCTTAAGTCATGGACATTAAAAATAGTTTATCCTGTTTTTGTTATAGTAACTGTATCTACTGTCGAGGGGAGGATTTCTACTAAATTTTGTAATAATGCTGTGAGCATTTGAATTGAAGTGTGCATACAGGCCCGTAAGCTTGGAAACCTCAATGTGTATGTATATATCCAATAATTAAAATATATTGTATGAACAAAAATACTATATTTTTAATTACAAAAAGACAAAACTATTAGAGGAATTGTGCTGGTTGCTCATGTATTTTTAACATTTGCCAGTTCTTCTTGAAGAAAGCCAGTACTATAATACCTAATACCTATTTCCTACACCATAATAGTTTCTTATATGTCTTATTAGAAATGCATTTGTGATTATTCCATAGGCTGCACAACTCCCAGGATAACACTGAATGTATTACTTGAGTGTAGATAATTTCATGACTTGCATAGAGCCCTACACAGAGGCACTTATTTATCTAACCCAGTGGTTCTTAAGCTGGGTCCTGCACATTTTAGTACTTTGTCTGCTCTCAACATACCTGATTCCACTAATTACCTCAATAACACATCTTTTCAGTGGGTATGGTATCACAGGGAGTGGTTACAGAGACATTCATCATTAAACTGCCCTGTGAGGCATCGTGGCAAGCAAGGCATCAAATCAGTTTGCCACTTCCAGTTTCAGGCACAGACATACAGTTAGAGTACTGCATGTTTTATAGTGTTTACAGTAAGCCATGAGCCAAAAGGCTTATCTTCACTGCCACATAATCATTTTGGACCATTTCTATTGGTTCATTCATCATGACAACAGCGTTATATCTCACCTTCATATAAGTTTGTACTGTCTTAATTCTTGTAATTTAGTGGTTCTTACTATGATTCTGCACACATAAGCAAGACCACTTGATGGGAATGGGAATGGGAATAACATGTTAAAATACTGCCCCACCACTAACATCAGTAAAAATCCAGTAGCTAGTGGTTTCAGATTTAGACTGAAATATGTGATTTAATCTGCCTGTCTTTACTTTTCTTCATCCCCTGACATTTTTTCTTTCTCACCCAGCTTTGATCTGCCCAGTGGAGGTAGCCTTCCTCGTGGACAGTTCTGAGAAGGCCAAGGCACACTTGTTCGAGAAGCAGAGAGACTTTGTGACACGTTTAGCCTTGCAGCTGGTGCAGATGGACGTGGCTGGATGGCGTCTGCGTCTTCGTCTGGCTGTATTGCAGTACAGTAGCACTGTCTCTGTGGAGCACAACTTCCGTGACTGGCAGGACGTGGACGTCTTTCAGAGCCGGGTGGCTGCTATGTCCTACATTGGTCACGGCACCTACTCTTCCTACGCCATCTCCAATGCCACCCAGCTGTTCACCACCGAGACGGCAAGCAGCAGCCTCCGCATTGCCCTGCTAATGACAGATGGAGTGGACCACCCTCGCAGCCCCAGTGCTATGTCGGCAGCCGCTGACGCCAAAAATCACAACATCCGAATGTTTGTCATTGGGCTGTCACCTCCGACACGAGATGGACAGAGCTATGCCAGACTGAGGTTGCTTGCCAGTGCTCCCCCACAGCAGCATGTGTTCAACCTTGGGGATCCTGCACTGGATGAAAAACTCTTCACTGAGCTGGTGAGTGTGGACAATAAAAGACAATTGCTTTGACTTAGTGATGCGCAAATCAAGCTTCAGACAGCAAGAGAGATTTCAGAGTGGCGTGATCGAGAGTTCTTCAAACTTTTGTCAATAAACTGAAAAAAGTAAAGCAAAGAATTTACTTCATCAATAATTTCCATGTGAATTTGACAAAATTACCGTCATAGATCAATTCCCAAGTTTAATAACCGTTTTAATTCCTATTTTCATCATACAAATTTAGGATTCAGGATTGTTTTCACATAAATTATCCATTTGAACCTCTTAAAGGGTCTTTGTGTTGGTGTTGTTTCATTCTTCACACTAAGCTTTACTTATAGTAACTGATAATAAATAACTACTGATTCTTAAAAGTTTCATATAAATATTTGAGTAGTAAGTCTTCAAATAAATAAATGAATGAATATATTTGATTGAGCTTTCCCATGTAGAGCTTCTCTCACTATACATCTTCCTAGTCTGCATGGCTTTTTTTAGTAATGCAGTTGTCATCAAGTAGTACATTGTATGCATTTTGCATTTACTGTCAGTAACATTGCTCTTTTTGTTCTTTTATAGAGAGCAGCTGTTAATACAGGGGTAAGTATGTGTCACATTAATCAAAATAAAACATTCTTTTATTAATAAAATATTAATAGAAGATGCCCTTTTCCAAAAACGAAATTGTAGTTTAATTGTGTAAGAAAGGTAGGAGAATGTAGATTTACAAACCTTATTAGAGAAGGCATATCAATCTTCTTTTCTGATATCGATACTGCTGTTGAAGTCTTGAGTTTTTTGAGTATCTTGAGTATTAGCGGATAATGATACTGAAATGATACCGAGATATCCTTTAAAAATGACTTGAGCTTTAAATCAGCTTTACACTTAAAATAAACATCTAACAATAGTATAGTGTGTGTTCTCCCAACTGGCCATCTGGTGATGACAGTTTGTCTCTACTGTTTAGGAAAGACCTACTAGAACTTTGAGGATTTTATTACATTCAGTGTCAAGAGCATCAGGGTTTTTGATAATCACCACATCACCTCATTTCCAGGTCCCCAGCTTATCCCAAGAAAGGATTCTCATTCCAGAGAACACAGATCCACTGATCCACATCTTAATGCTGGGGGGCTTTATACCCCTAATCCCATACCTGGCATTAGGCATGGTGTTAATAGGTTCATGTTTATATGCTCCAAAGTGTCCTAAAGAGACTGCACAAGCTGTTTGTGCGTTTTCACATCTGTGTCAGCAATGGGTGAAGTTTAAAGTAGCTGAATAAATTCATTAGAGGGGGTGTCCATAAACATTTGGACATATAGTGTATGGTGACCAAAACCCAACCTAAACTTTATACACTAAAGTTAATGACCAAACACCTCCAGTGTGCTGTGTGGAGGCCAGTGGTGCTACTCACTACACTGTTGCACACTATTACACATTAGAAAGTTAGTGCCCTCCTGTTAGTGACCTGTGTTAATAAATTAATCACTCAATCCACCTGTTCATGTATGAATCCTACTGTTGATTGATCAGCTTTTGTCTTTGTTGCAGTGTCCACAACCCAAATCCTGTTTGTGTGATAAAGGAGAGAGAGGTCCACCAGGAAACCAAGTAAGTGAACCTCATTTCCCATTCACTAAGGCATGATCACTTTAAAATCTCCTGTACAGATTAATTACTCTTCACGTTCCCCACAATGACTTCTTGTTTGTTAATTGTTATATTGAGTCTTGGCAGTACTCACATCACAGAGGATTACATGAATACAACCTTAAATTTGTCACAGTATTTATTCATTAGTATTACTAATGACCAAAGTCATAGTACACACTTCACAAATTCATATGCCAGTGTTTTGGAACCCTTGATTGAATTCCATGTGTGTAAGTGTAAATATGTTCACAGATCCTAATTAGTTGCTACTGTTACTATTATGTCCACCAGCAAACTAACTCTACTTCAGTAAACCAAGTGTAAGAATAGATGTGTTTTGTTCTAGTGTCCCCTAATTAACTATGTATAAGTAGTTTGACTAGAGGAGGAGGGGTTCCCTCTCGTGAGATTGGTTCCTCCCAAGGTGTCTTCCTCCAGCTGTGAGGGAGTTTATCCTGGCCACTGTCACCCTTGGCTTGTTCACCAGAGGGGTTTATGTCTTGTCTTTTGTTCATGTGCTGTTCACCTTTTTTTTTTCTTTTTTTGTAAAGCTGCTTTGTGACAACATCAGTTGTGAAACGCGCTATACAAACACATTTTGATTTGATTTGATATTCTACTGAGCCACACTTCTATAGCAAATTTACTTAACTAATTGCAAAAATTCATATTTTTCATATCATTCATAAAAACATATTCAAATCAAATGGCACATTATTAATTTTACAAAGTGTTAAATTCAGAATGCATATAGATATAAAATATGATAAATATTAAATACATGTATCTCATTTAAGATTATTTTACTTGCTAAGATTATTTTCTTGTGTAGTGTTTTGTCCATGTAGTGTCATAATTCTTATGCATAGTTATAAATAGCTGTTATTAACATGTTTTGCTGGATGGTTAGTTGTTTAGATCCACAAAGAGCTGTAATTTCTGATGAAAACACATAGATTTATTCTACATTCTTTGATCACAGACACTTTTCTTTACACTTTGTGAAAGTTTCATGATAAATGAATCAACGGAAGTGCTCATTAAGTACCAAAATCATTTAAAAATCTTTTTCACATTAAAGTACATACACAAGTACATTGGGTATACATGTTTGGACAGTGAGGATTAATTCCTATGCTTTGGGAAAATCAGATTGTTCTGGATAGTTCATGGGTAGGTACAAGCACACTACAGGACATGTCAAAGTTCAAAATTTCTACACACACACACACACACACACACACACACACACACACACACACACACACACACACACACACACACACACACACACACACACACACAGATATGTGTGCAGGGATGCATAATCCTCACTCTGAGCATGTGTTTGATTTGGCAGAAGGGCAAAGCCTGATTTGGTCTGATCTTCGTGTCTCTGAAAGCTGTGGTTTTAGGACAGTGCAGAGCAGGTGGATTCTGGTTATGGCTCAGGCAGGATGGGACAGTATTTCCCACACCGTAAGTGTAGCAGGTGCTGACAGACATAAAGGCCCTATTTCTTCTGGGTCTCTGGTCTCGAAGAATGAAGGCCCATGGTGTGTGTGGGAAAGAGGAGTCAAAGTTCAAGGGAGGAGGATTAGGAATTGTCAAAGATGTCTGGGATGAGAGCTCATAGACTCTACCTAGAGGTCAGCAGTCTGTGTGCTTTTCTGTTCTCTTTAAGTCATAATGTAACATGTCAAAAGTTCTTTGTCATGTTTACATTAAATGATTTGATGTAATGTGTAAACACTCTTACATTATTTTATTAAAATGCTGTTAAAAAAATTAATACTTGTTTTTGTGCAATAAACACTTGATAGCTGGTATAGAAGCTTCATAAAGTTTTGTTCACTTTTGGCTTTACAGTCCATACAATGTCCATGCAAACATATGGACATTTGATCTGTGTGCTAACCATATTGAGAGAAGAATATACTATAACTAAAAAAAATAGAACTGAAGAAATGTCTTTTAAAAATTATTTGTAAAATGTTATTATTTAAAAATTCAATTTTCTTGTGAGGAACATGTTAGGACATCACATATCTGCAAACACAGCTGGCCATCATTATGGAGGTGAATGCCGTCTTATTTAAACCTCAGACAAACCTCGTGGTTTGCTCTTGGTTGTTGAAGTCAGTAGTAACACCTTGGCGTTAGCCAGAGAGCTCTCTGAAGTCTTCATAAAGAAGGTTGTAAGTGATTATGAGTCTGGGAAGGGATTTCTCTCAAACCAATTAGAAATCGACTGTTCCACTGCTGGAAAATAAAAAAGTGGAAAACTTTTAAAACAACTGTCAAGATGGTCAGATCAGACTGTGCAAAGTTTAATTATTTGGGTGCAGTAACAGAAGACATGTTTGGTGCAAACCAAACAGCATTTCAGCACAAGAACCTCAAACCAACTGTGAAGCTTGGTGGTGGAAGTGACATGGTTTGGGGCTGCTTTGCAGTAGCAGGGCCTGGAGAGCCCTCCATCATAAAAGCCACTATAATTTTTATTTCTTTATTGAGGGGCTTAATGTAAGATGTAAAACATGCTGAAGCATCACATAGCTGAATGAATTCCACATGGAGGAGTGGAAAAATCTTTCTTCCAGTCAATTTCAGAGGCTGGTGGTTTGATGTCTGATTGACATTTTAAAAGACATTTCTTCCGTTTTATGTGTTCATGTATAACACACAAATCTCTCAATATAGTTAAAATTAAGATCATATCATAGTCCATATGTTTAAATATATCAAACAACTTAGAACTTTCTAAGGAATAAAGAAAAATAGGCATGTATGTTAAGCTTGTTCAAAATGATTTTGAACTACCTCTCAGCTGATCACTGACACTGACATAAAACCTTTTCAGCAGATAATACTGAATTGAATGAGCTCATTATTTCCTCTATAATTAAGGGCAAACCTGGAAATCCAGGCCCTAGTGGACCACCTGGGCCAAAAGGATCCAGAGTAAGTTCTGTTTAGATTCATATCATGCATTACAGTGTAAATATTTAAAATATAAGAATTGTGCTGATCTTATCTCTTTTGTTATTGCAGGGGGAACCTGGTTTGAATGGACGGCCGGGAATTGAAGGTGTTGAGGTAATACAAGAATGTCATTGTAAGACTAGTTCTATCTTTGATTTGGAACTTTTGTGTAATCACTGAACTGCTTTCTCATCTGTTACAGGGAAGACCAGGAGCTAGAGGTGAAAAGGTTAGTATTTTTTATAATGAACACAAAGCAAAATTAAATGAACCACTGGATTGTTCTATTGAAGAGTCCAAAGAGAAGAATATTGTGTGAAGTGCAGCTAAAGTGCTGAAGGCTGAAGCAGGCAGAACTTTGAGAATCACTGCCACAGTGTCTCATACCATAGACCCCAACAGAGCTGCTGTACCATGTAGCGATAACATCAGATGGCTATGAGTTTAACACCTCTCTCTCTCTCTCTCTCTCTTCCACTGCAGGGTGAGAGAGGAGAGTGTGGTGCCCCAGGGACGAAAGGAGGACAAGTAGGTTTTCGGAATCATTTTCTAGATCTAGAATCTTGAATTCAAGTTTAAGAGCATACATGTTCACAATGCAGTGAAATAACATTGCTCCAGGACCATGGTGCCATGTAAAATAACTTGTTGTCTGTAATTTGAGATGGTCATCCTTTCTTTCTGTAGGGTGTAGATGGACAACCTGGACCTCGTGGACCTGCTGGAGATCAGGTGAACTTTTAAATATAAAATAGTTTACATAGTTTAACTCTACAGAGCTACAGATACAGTCTTTTCAAAGAGAAGCAATCAAGACAAACAAAAGAAACCTATTGGAAAAATGTGGTGGATACACATGAGAATACATATAATTTCTTGACTTAACACTTGGCAATGCAAAGCAAATCAGTAAAATGTCTTTCTCATAGCAAACTCTTTCATACTGAAACTGATTTTTAGTCAGATGAATGTATATAAGCACTTAGTCTCAGTGGATGGATGTAATCTGGTTGGATGGTTTGTGGAGGGATTCATTTTAAATTTATCATTCTAAGAAAGTGTTAACACTCATCTTTGAAGTTTACCCTGTAATTGCTTGACACCATATAAGACCAACTGAGAGAAAGAACCATGACTATGCCATTCTTCTCTAGTGAAATATATAACCAGCCTCTAATGCATTTATTGTCAGATTCTTCCTTTGGGTAATCAATTTCTATTTGCCAAGAGTTCTGTGGTTTTTCAGGAGTAGGTCTACTTTTGTTGTAGATAATATCAGTGGTGATTCATGACTGTCAGAGTATGTCTATGTGGACACCCCTTCTAATGGATGTCTTTAACTAATTTAAGTTGCACCATTTGCTGACACAGCTACTAACACAGAACACCATAAATGTGAGCTTGTATATAGCAGTGTTCCATTTCTAACAACTGACTGAAGCATGATCTGTGTTTAGAAAGGTTCACTCATTTCCTTAAACATCATTTGTACTCTATAGTATAGTGATTGGACAAATATGGTGGAACAACTGAAAGATTAGGCTGATGCTTGTATTCATATTTAGTTACATATCTAGCACTAGTTATTTTTCCAAATAGATTTTCAGACATGTAGTTGTTAGTTAATTTAGTTCAAAATCATTAGAACTTTTCTGTAGCTATTGAAGGCGGTGGGGGTCACCATTTGGGTTATGTATAACATGCTCTGCCCCAGACACTTTGAACAACCAAAAATAGAAAGTTGTTAATTACCTCCCACAGTAATGAGGAAATAATCATGCACGTATGGAAATGATGAAAGCCTGAGCAGCTTTTCCATCTCTGCACTCATGGAATGTGAACCCAGGATTAGGTGTGATCCTGATGCTAATGTAGCGTAGCTAAAGCTGTGGATACCAGCTTAAACTGTATTGTTCTTCTCTGGGGGAACACTTTGTCTGACAGGATTAACAGGAGGACCGAGGTCCCTGCTCCTTCAATATGTGCCCCTCTGGCATTGGCATGACCAAGTCAGAGCTTGTTTCTGACACGATCTGGATTTAGATAGGCCTGATCCGGCTTTTGATTCCCACACACACACTACTCATCTCGGTCAGGCAGTTTTAGGGGGCATTTTCCACACACACAATGATTCAGCAAATTTGAGTCGTCACTTCCTTCAGCAAATGCTTTGATTGTAAAAAATACACAAGCAAACAACATGTTGAGAAAAGCACCACCCTCCCCCACAATTATGGGCAGCAGTAAGGGACATTAAAGAGGTTTGGATCAGAGTAAGTGAGGTTAGAGAGTCGTGGGCCATTGTAAGTTATAGAGTTATGAGGCCCTGCATGGAAGGATGTAGAGTTTTGGGTCACACACAGTTATAGAGTTATGAGCAAGAGTAAAGAAGGGGGTCATAGAGTTTTGGGCCACAAAACTCTGTAAGGAGGTTGCAGAGTTATGGGATGCTGGATTTAGGGCCACAGTTATAGGCCAGTGTAAATGAGTTTTTGGTCACTGATAAGGAGGTTATAGAGTAATGAGCAAGGGTGAAGGTGGGACTATTGAATTTTAAGCAACAGCACCAAAGATTATAGTGTTCTTCAATAAAGAACTTATGGACCACTGTAAGGATATTTGGATATTATAGAATTTGGACTACAATATGTAACTTACTTGAGTTGAGGGCCACTGTGAATAATGTTAAAGAGTAATGGGCAATAGTAAGGTAGATTATAGCATTATAGGCCCCCAGTGATGTACAATTATCAGCCATTGTAAGTGAGGTTAGAGTTATGGGCCACAGTACAAGGGCTAATAGACTATATGGCCACAGTAAGAGAGGTTATACATTTTTGGGCAAAAAAAGATCATTTTAAAATGCAGATGACCACTCTGGTTACAGAAAGATGTTAGGATGTTTAGCAATCTCGGCATTGATGGCCCTGAATCCTCTAAGAGAGGACAGTGGAAAAAAAGATATTACATGAAAGGTGATATATAATGTAAGACTATAATTGATGTGTGTGGCTCATTCTTGTGAGACAGAGAATTAAATCTGATCTGTAATTTTCTTTAAATGTAGGGTTGAAACCAGAATTTTACATACACTATATAAAAAGACATGCGCTTGTTTTTTCTCCCTGTTTCACATCAAATCAGAATAAACTCTTCCTGTTTTAGGTCAATTAGGATTATCACAATTATTACTACGTGCTAACTGCCAGAATAATGAAAGAGAGAATTTTTTAAGGCAATTTTTATTACTTTCTTCAAAGTCAAATACATTTCATTAGTATTTGGTACTGTTGCCTGTAAACTGTATGACTTGGGTCCAACGTTTAGGATATCCTTTCACAAGCTTCTCACAATAGTTGGCAGGAATTGTGGGCCATTCCTCCTGACAGAACTGGTGTAACTGAGCCATGTTTTTAGGCCAAATTGATCACACCTGATTTTTCAGCTTTGCCCATAAATTTTCTATAGGATTGAAATCAGGGCTTTGTGATGGCTCTCTTTTAAGCCACTTAGACCCATTTGCCCCCAAGCTTTAACTTCCTGGCTGATGTCTTGAGATGTTGCTTCAGTATTTCCACATAATGTTCTTTCCTCATGATGCCATCTATTGTATGAAGTGCACCAGTCCCTCCTGCAGCAAAACAACCCCACAACATGATGCTGCCACCCCATGTTTCACAGTTGGATTGGTGTTCTCAGGCTTGCAAGCTTCCCCCTTTTTCCTACAAATGTAATGATGGTCATTATAGCCAAACAGTTCAAGTTTAGTTTTGTCAGACCACAGGACATGTCTCCAAAAATTCAATTCTTTGTCCCTGTGTGCGTTTGCAAACATTAATCTGGCTTTTTTATGTTTCTTTTGGAGTAATGGCTTTTTCCTGGCAGAGTGGCCTTTCAGCCCATGTCGATACAGTACTCGTTTCACTGTGGATAATGACACACTCTTCACAAGGTCTTTTGCTTTTGTTCTTGGGTTGATGTGCACATTTCAGACCAAAGCACGTTCATCTCTGTGTCACTGAACTTGTCTCCTTCCTGAGTGGTATGATGGCTGGACATTCCCATCTTGTTTGTATTTGCATTTAATTGTTTGTACAGATGAACGAGGCACCTTCAGGCATCTGGAAATTGTACCCAAGGATGAACCCGACTTGTGCAAGTCCACAATTCTCTTCCTGATATCTTGGCATATTTCTTTTGACTTTCCCATGATGTTACACAAAGAAGCAGTGTGTTTCAGGTGTGCCTTAAAATACATCCCCAGCTGTGTCTCCACTCAACTCAGATGTTGCCAATAAACCTATCAGAAGCTTCCAAAGACATGACATCATCATATGAGCTGTCCCAAATTGTTTAAAGGCATAGTGTGTTTAAACTTTTGACTTTGAAGAAAGTAATAAAAATTCTCTCTTTCATTGTTCTAGCAGTTATAATAGTAATAATTGTGGTAAACCTAATTGACCTAAAACAGGAAGAGTTTATTCTGATTTCATGTGAGACATAGAGAAAAAACATGCACATGTGTCTTTTTATATAGTGTATGTAAACTTCTGGTTTACATATGAAAGCTATATGAAAGGTAACACTCTATTGCACACTCCTGGCTGTGGATGCCATGTTTACTTCCCACTTTAGATCTCTCAATGTGTTGGTGCTTAAGAACTTGAGTAACTCCACAGTAGAAACCATGTGGCTGATGTGCATGATGCATGTCTGTTTTCTGTTATGCATTTCAGGGTTCCATTGGTGTTCCTGGAGACACTGGACCAGAGGGTCCAGCTGGACCTAAGGTAAGGGTTTAGCTATTGCACATTGACTCTGAGGATATAATTAAGTTTATTCTATAAATATTAAATGCCTTAATGATTTTAGACCATTTGTGTGTTCTTTTCTTTTTCAGGGTGACCGTGGACCAACTGGGGCTACTGGTCCTCAAGGGGATGCAGGAATTGGTTTTCCTGGGCCAAAGGTTAGCAAACAGTTCTAAACCTTGTCCTTTTAATGAATAATGAAATTATTATTTTTTTCTTGCTGTATTGTCACTTCTTGTGTTATTCATTCTCTAACTGTTTTCTAGGGAGATAAAGGGAATCAAGGCAGACCCGGTCCAGTTGGCCCAGTTGGTGTAGGAGAGCCAGGACCACTGGTAATTTACAGAGATTTTTTTATCCTGAAGGTTCATGTGAGTTTTAAATCTGTCCACTAGAGGGAGACATATATTCACTCTTATAATAATATAATATAGTATAACCCCTTAAATCTTCTTGTGGTCCCACACTTCAGTTCCTCACCTGCATAAACATTACTTCATACTATTGATCACTGAATGAGTGAATGACTAATGAACCAATAGTTCCAGAGTTTAAGCTCTGATTGATTTCATCACTTTTTGTTTCTGATACGACTGATGATGTATATGTGTTGGTAAGGGCCCACCTGGACCACCAGGAGTGCAAGGAAACCAAGGCTTTCCCGGTGAAGGCTTACCAGGACCCAAGGTAAGTACTTGTTAACTCCCTTTACCCATCCCAGGTTTCGCTAGAAAGACACCTCCTTATCTATGAATTGCTTTGTTGTCTTGTGGTTTCAGGGGGACAGGGGTTATGAAGGACCAAAGGGTGTACGTGGACCTCCAGGGCAGGGCATTAAGGGTGAAAAGGTAACCTGTTCTCTAATAATTAACCTTCATTTTATGCTTTGATAGTTTTGAGTTGGGGAGATTACAGGAAACATTCCCACCTCTCGCACATTATGGTCCCACCCCTCACAAACAGTCCCAACTCTCACAAACATCTCAACCTGACTCCTCAGTTACAACAGCTCCAAATTTGCACACCAGAGCTCTACCTTTCACACACTATAACCCAGCCCCTCACATTTAAAAGTCCTTTCCATCACAATCTATTATCCCACCCAATACACTCCACAGTCCTGCCTCTCACATGCCTTAACTCCACCAACACAAACATCTCCTCACACACTGCCCCACCCTTTACACAAGAGTACCACCCCTACGGACCACACTACTTCCCCTTAACACACCCCATTCCTCTCCTGCCTCTCACATACCACAATCTCACCCTTAACAAATCCCCCAGGCCTACTTACATCTTACACCAGTGTGTACACTCCCACTCCTCACACTCTACAGCGCTGCCCCTCACATATGATAGTCTTGCCCATCACACAATATAGCCCGACCCAAAACACTCCACCATCCTGATTCTCACACACCACACTCCCACCCCTCACACACCATAGAACCTACCTCTCCAACTCTTCAGAACTACTTGTCCCATGCTACCACCCTGTCCATCACATATAATTGTCTGACCCATTACACACTATACCCACAGTTATCACACACCATAGCCGAACCCATCACACACAAAGTTATCTTTAGAGTAGCACTGAGCTAGTTAGTGATTGAGCTATCTTAAATTTTAAAAAGTGGTAACATTGCTGCCAAGCACAGCTTTAATGAAAAACGCTTCTGGCACGCTTGTTTTATTATCACTGATGATCTGAGATTAAAGCAGAGTGTACCAAAAATAATGACTTAAATGTTGATTGACTTGGCACATATCACAGCCACTTAGCAACACTGCTATATTGTATATAATTGACCAAAATCTGTGCTCATGTTAACCTCTAAAACAACTGTTGCTGTGATAATTCCCAGTTGAACACCAATAACTGGTATTTATTTTAAAAACTCATTGTTACCTATGCTATGTTATTTGTTTAATCCTGTCATTTCAGATATGTGTCCATAGATAAGACTCATAGTTAAGACATGTAGTTCAGACCTGTAGAACTCTAAGGTCATTTGTCTCTGCAATGTAGGGAAACACTGGAGCTCCAGGATTGCCAGGATCTGTGGGATTTCCTGGAGTTGGGATTCAGGGAGAAAAGGCAACCTAATACTTCACCTCTCTTACAATTTTCTGTACTCAGATTACACATGTCATGGGTTCTGTTCTGTTTATATACATTTTTATTATCCAAATGAAACAGTCATTCTCTTTTAATACAGGGTGACCAAGGACCAGTCGGCCCACAAGGACCCAGAGGAACTCCTGGTGTGGGCATTGTAGGACCAAAGGCAAGTGCTGCGAAAGAAATAAAGCCTTTTGTTAGAAAATGTTCTGTTTAATGAAATATTAATTGTTTCCTTGTAGGGGGACCAGGGTTTTCCTGGTGAACATGGACCACCGGGAGAAAGAGGAGTTGGAGAACCTGGCCCTAAAGTAAATATTTTGAGAACATGAATTTTACTGTCTGTTATTCACAAGGAAAAGGATGTGTGACCTACTAATACTGAATAACTAATGTAACTAATCTGGGAAACAAGCAGTATGGGCTATCATAGATTAATAGGCTACTGCAATGATAATTCAGGGATATATTACTAGTTTATAGAAGGTTTCAGGCTGCTTGAAGACTTTTACTAAATGGTTTTCTCTATATGTTTTCATATGTGAATTGACCTTATATTCATGCTGATTCTTTCACAGAAGAGGGAAATATAGTGTACAAATATTTTTTTCTAAATTGTTCTCAAGCATTTATTTTGGCTCATTCTTCATGAAATTTTATACAATACAAAGAACAGCAACCAGTTTCCAAGTAAAAAGTGGCAAATTTAGATACATGGTTTTTGCATTTTGTTGTCAGTACCCAAAATTGTTACATACTTTCCAGGGAGAGCCAGGACCAGATGGCGCTCCTGGTATTCCTGGGATCCCAGGAGAAGATGGAGCTGTGGGGCCAAAGGTAGGCAGTCTGACAAAGACAGCTATAGTCATGTATAAACACTACAAAGTACTCCTGTACTGTAGTAGAATTGATAAAATAGACAATGTATGTAGAAACAAGGAGGTGGTCATATTCCATCCATCCATCCATTTTCTGAACCGCTTATTCCTGAATGGGGTCACGGGTGAGCAGGTGCCCAGCCGGCAACTCTGAGCGCAAGGGCGGGAAACAACCCTAGACAGGGCGCTAATCCATCGTAGGGCGGGTGGTCATATTATTATGGCTAATTAGTGTATATATTCAAAACTGCTACACTTCATCTAATTATCCAACAGGACTAATTACACTATTGAAATCTGTTGGTCAGTGGTCTTTAAGCACTGACTTCCTCAATGTTAATAAAAAGTATGTTTTGTATCACTATAACAAAATATATCAAATGTTATCAAATATTATCATATTGTGCACCCCTCCTGAAAGTTGTGAATGATGATAGAGAACAAATAACAAATATTCAAAACTGGATCAGTCTTAATATAGCCAGTACCTGATCAAGACCTCCCTAACATTATTTCTGTAAGTGCTATTAAACTTTGAGCAAATATTATTTAATTAGTTTCTGGGTGTCCCATCCTAATGAGAACCCTCTAATTAACCTAAGAAAACATTTACCATGCCTACATAACTAACAACACATCAATTACTAGATTCCAAGGTTACAAAACATGGGGGGAAATTGCATACATGTGAAGTATCATGATGTAGACAGTGAATGCTGCCAATCTTCTTATTTCACTCTAGAAATTCTGAAAATGGCTTCATTGACTATGTAAATACCATTACTGTCAAGTCATATTATATATTAAATCAAATGAATGTGTCTCAGTCTAACTGGCTAATTGAAAAAAATGACCAGACATTTAAGCAAGGAACATGGGGATGTGGTTACTTCACAGTAATTAAATTATGTTATGGCATGGTCTTCTCTTTCTTACTAATGCCACCACAGTGCCAGGTTTTCCATATGACTGGGCTGTTCTGAAAAGCAGCATGATTTTATACATGTGACGTTTATATGACCAGTGGCAATACATGTATGAAGGGATCCAGAAGCATGCATTGCTAGGCTTGTCACAATAATTACGTAATCAACTTATTGTACAATATATGAATGTATCAGACAGTAATTTTTGCTGACCCTAGTATCGCCTGTTATGTTCTACTTAGCAAGGGGACCATATCAACGTGAATGAGCCAGTATGTTGACTTTGTTTGAAAACTGTGGTTTAATATTAAGTGTTTTAAGATTTTTTTATGTTATATTTCAATGTCTGAATATTTTAGCAATTAAAAGTTAGTTGCTCTGCAAAAAGGTGTAATGGCATTATTATGCTGATATGTTATTGTTATATTAGTGGAATAAAATGGTCTAAACATGGCAATAGAATCACCTATCGCAATCATTTCTGAGACAATATATTGTATTTTATTGTGATAGGTCTATGGATTTTATGATTATAAGACCACTCATTTCTACTAGAGATGACATGATGCCACTTTTTCTTTTCTGATACCAATACTGAGAATAAAATCTGGACTGATACTGATTTGAATCCAATAGTTTCACTGAATCAGTTTCATTGTTTCATTGAAGCCCTACATGTAAGATGAGTATCTGAAAGTAGGGTATCATACTTACTGTACTCAAATATTCATTTACCATATCAAAAAAAGTCCCTGTTGACAAGTGGAGTCATGAAATAACTACATTTTAGAAGGAGGAACATTCCTGAAGCCTGTCCTCTTGATCTAACATCCTGTTAATTCCATTTTTACCCTGTTTACGTGTCTACAACAATCTTAGCTACCCTCCGCCTTGTGGTCTCTACCCTGACACTGTCCTTTTAATATCCCTGGCTCCATTTCTTAGAGGGAGCTGGCTTCCTACTACAAGTAGAAACCACCCAAACCCATATGTACTCTGGGTGCTCCCCTCCCAAATCATCCTAAACTAAACGCATTGTCGGACCTTGTTATCACACAGTGCAAACGTGCTCTTTCAGGACAGATCTTTTACAGGATCAGATTCAATCCTTGTTTTGTACATGCAACATACAATCGGTGTGTTTTTACTGACATTGGCCCGTTTCCCTTATCTCTCCACTCTGATATGCAGTATGTGTTTACACCACATCATTTCGTAATAATTTAACCAGCTGAGGCAAATTAGGATTGTTTGCCTGATGGGTTTGTTGTTGTTGACACTTGTGAAAGCTGTGTGAGAGATGAGAGATTCTGAAAAACAGGTTTGCTGCCAGCATTCACAACCCACTGAAGTGAGCATCAGCTTTAAAAAGCTTCCAGAGCTCAGAAACCATATTGAAATTACTGCAGTGTAATGAACATTACATTATGAACATAATGAACATTAGGGTAAACTGTTGTTTACCTGTAAAGTCCCTGTCACCTGCAAAAGCCAGTAATAGAGGGTACCACACCCAATATTTGCACTTAATTTGAGAAAGAGGGAACAACATCATATTTTAAGGTTTCTGATGTATGATTACATATGCCAGCAGAATCTAACTGCACCAGTCCATTGCATTTGGATATTAACTTTTATTATAAATGTGCTTTTCTGAATGGCTTTGATGACTTGTGTATTGCAAATAATTTTGTTTTACCTGGATTTTTATAACTTTAGGGTGAAATTGGATTGCCAGGTTTAAAGGGTGGTGATGGTTCACCAGGAAAAGGAATTCCAGGAGAAAAGGTACCTTTTCTGACATCCCATATTCCTACTTCCTCACTTTCCAGACCAGACATTTTAGAATATGGGGTACAGGAATGACACATCAGCAATTCTCACATGTTCGGGGTCACGTGGTTGGAATTTGGGCTAGGTGGGTTCCACCTAGTGGGTTTGTACATGTGCCCCATTGTTACAGCCCACCTTATTATCACATGGATCCTATCTAGCCCCCATGTGAAGTGTGCAGCCCAGGTGTGGCCCATTTTTAACCCCTCCTGGGTGGACACCCCTATGAAACATGAACATGAAATGTGGACAAAACTTTTTGGTTTACGCTTGGGCCCAGCCATACAGGCCTCACTTGGGAAAGTTATCTGGAAAAGCATTGCATTTATCAGTAGTTAATACGTAGCTACCAGAATGTTTCTTACATGTGTCCTGGTTTCCTGCAAGTGCCATTACAACCCATTTCCCAAAAGTCATTATTCATCCATTTAGGTGACGATAACATAAATCCGCAATCGTCATTCTACACACCTTGTTACGCACCTCATTTGCAAAGTAAATATTTGCAGATCTTCTATTGTATTTACATTCCTCCTCTTGGCTTCTAACTCCAGCCTTCTGTTTAACAAATGTTACTCTTTCCTCCACATGAACATGTGACATGTGCCTGTCTGATTTAGTTCCAATCTTGTCATTAAAATCTAACAGGCCACAGAGAGCTTGTTCGTTTTTTTTGTGAACAATATTTTTTTTTATTTATAACTCACTGTCAGATTAATGCCCATTTTTTGTTATTTGTAGATTGTTTATTGATTTATGCTTATTCACAATAATGTTTCTACTGCTCAGATACTTTCCTCTGATCCATTTTACTATGTGCAACATGGGCATATAGCACATGCAGTCACAAACACTGATTATATCACTGATAAAAAGTTATTCATCTTGCATACAAAGACACTGGGGTTAAACTGTGGTGGTGTCTCTGTAGGGTGATAGAGGTGACCGTGGCCTTCGGGGTCTTCCTGGATCCTCTGGACCTGTAGGACCATCAGGGGCTAAAGTAAAACACATTTTCTTTGTTCTATGTTTGTTTCTTTGAGCATGAGGGAACCACTCTGAATTACATTGTTAATGTTTACATTTAATTATGGAAGTATGGTCATTATGGTCATTTGGAAGTATTAATACATTTTTGAAACTTACAGTGTATCTAAGATATATGTGTTGTGTGTGTATATATGTAATATATAAGTATATATTAAAAAATTGAATATGCTGAAAGGTTTATCCTTCAAAATTTACAAAAAGGTTAACTGTGATATTTAAAGTGATATATATCAAGATTTTCTGTTTAATTGTTGTTACTATGTGATCTGTTATTTTTTCCAACCTCATAACTGTACTGTATATACTATTCATTTGAGAAACCTGATTTTTGTTTAGCTATAATCCATATTGAAACAAAAAAAGGCTTATTTCACTTTCTGTGTAATAAATATAATATATGACATTTAGTTATGTTTTTGCATTATGAACTTTTTAACAATATTCAAATTATTTGACATATTTAAGTATATACTGTTATTTTGGAGCGTTTATGCTGGTCCATGTGAAAAACCACTGCTACAATATGTCAGAAGTGAAAACTATGAAGATGCAAGGTTTATATTTTTGCTGTTTTTTATACTTATTGGCATAAAGTGAATGCAGCAGATGGTCCATATTGAATGGACCAATAATAATGGTCTTTGATTTGTAATAAAATAATCCTACATTGGCTTTCACTGAAGAAGATTTTCCTTCTCCAATAAATTGTCAATGTTTTATTTGCATGATGTTGCTTCATGCTTAATTGCAATGGATATCAACTGACAGGATATAGATACAACAATGTTATTTGCAGAGAGGCAGAGACAGTTTGATAGTACAAGTGGTTGTAATGAACAGAGTGAATGTTTGATTTGTATTGTTTGGTTTAGGGAGAGCCTGGTAGTCTGGGTATGATGGGAATGCCTGGCCCTCCTGGTCGTGGACTGCCTGGTCCAAAGGTAAATAGACTGAAATATTATCTCTTCTTGCATCTCCTGATTCTCATGTATCTTATCTTATGTATTATCATATGTCTCATCATGCACACTTCTGCAACACCTGGGAATATCTGCATACCTGGGAAAGAGGACTTGAATAATTATATATGCACCCTTATGTATCCGTGTATAATCGTGTATAATCAGACTTCTTCATTAGATTTATAGATATATATATACATACATACATACAGATATAGATATATGTATATATATAGATATATACGTAGATATGTGTGTGTATATATAGATATATACGTAGATATGTGTGTGTGTATATATATATATATATATATATATATATATATATATATATATATATATATATATATATATATATATATATATACATGAGAATATTTTTAATAAATATTACTTTTACCACAAAATGAACCTCTCATTATAGCAACATTATAGGTTTAGAGTGCATATATGGTGATGAATGATCTTAACATATTAATTATGTTCTTTGCCAGGGTGAAGCAGGTCCCCTAGGTCCTCCAGGTCCTGTAGGAGAGCCTGGCTTTGGCATTGCAGGGCCAAAGGTAACACCCACTTCCCCAGCTGGAAATCTGGCTTAGAAAACTGCATTTAACTAAACAACATTATCATGTTATTTCTCTTGTTATGCAGAAACCCACAGCACAGCAATGTTTGTGTTTACCAGTGTTCTTTCACTAATACCTAGCATGAATTCCTTAACTATCAAACATTGGAAATCTGTGTACTGTTTAACTAATAATTGAATGTGTATTTATATATTGTCATCAGTAGTTTTATTCATGATTTTTTTTATATTTATCACAATTAACAGGGACAAGAAACAAAGTAGCAACTACAAGTTGTGGTTTTCCAAATCTATAAATTTAACAGTCTTAGCATAGTGACCACAGAAAACTATACTGGGACCACTATATTGGGTAAATGAGTTTGTTTACAATAGATTTTATAATTAATCATTATTAATTTTGGCTGGACTCCCCCTTTAAATGTTTGGGAAAAATAGTTGACCATTTCCTCCATTATTTCATTACTCTGCTTCTTGTGTATTATTGTTTCAGGGTGACAGAGGACCACCTGGGCCAAGTGGACCACAAGGGATAAAGGGAGAGGGATACCCTGGGGTTCAGGTATGTATTAATGGAATAAGAAACATGAGGGATGGTGGGGAAATCTTGATTTGTGATCTTGATTTTTCTGGCATTAGGGACCTCCAGGTTTGTCAGGACCACCAGGGGAAATGGGGCCAGAAGGAAAAGGAATACCAGGAGCTAAGGTATTTAAAGATGACAATCATATGAACCACAATTACTGTAAGTGTGACTTGAGAATTACATGAGAACTATGAGTCTTACCTAAAAGGAAATATGTATTAATAGGGGGACAGAGGTCTACCTGGCGTTTCTGGGCCTCCTGGTCCACCTGGAATAGGCCTTGTGGGTCCAAAGGTGAGTCAGCACTGGAATTATTTCAGATTATTTTAAGTTTTAACTGGCCAGTGACGAATAAATATGTCTGTCTATGTTTTTGTTGGGGTTACTTTCTAGGGTGCTACCGGCCAGCTAGGTCCTTCTGGTCCTCCAGGTCCACCTGGAGAGGGCATCCAAGGGCCTAAGGTGTGAGGATTCATGATTAGGTTTCATAGTTATAACAAGAGTAATGGGTTATCAGTTAGTAACTTAAATGATTATAACTGAAATTGCAGGGGGAGCCAGGATTTCAAGGATCACCAGGTCCCAGAGGACCCCCAGGAGATGGCCTTCCTGGAGAAAAGGTGAAATATGGACCCTAATACATGATAACATCACTGATCTCTTAATTAGAAAAATCCCATATTTCATATCTTTTGATGCACAATTTTTGTAAGCCATACTATAGACTTCAATGGTCAGTTTCTAACCATGAAGCTGCTGTTGCTGTGATATTTACAAATTGCTGCTGTTGAAGTACTGGATATTTTCACTGGGTTCAGGGTGACAGAGGTCTGTCAGGTGAACGTGGCAGAAAAGGAGACAGAGGGGATTTTGGACCAGCTGGACAAACAGGACCAGCGGTATTATCACTATTTCTATCCAGAGCACAATCATATCTGTATGCATTAAGTGGCCTCTTCTCTTTACTTAAGGTCAGCTTTTGACAGAATCGTGTAATGGCCCTTGTGAAAAGTCTGAGTGTTGAGGGTGTAACTGGTCTTATTCATGGCCATGCCCATCTAATCTTCAAAAGCTCAGTAGCTATAAATAACAAAAATATATAATGTATATTTGTTTATATTATACAATATAAAAAACCTTCGATCACTTTATTGCAGGGAAAACCTGGAGAGAAAGGGGAACCTGGTCTTTCAGTAAGTGCAAAGCATGAATTCTGAGCATTTCTTGTTATTCAAAATTTGCAATCAAATACAAAATTGATGTTTTCCATTTCCTTGACAGAGAGAAGAAGTGATCAAAATAATCAGAGAAATCTGTGGTAATGTAACACTCACTTAAAAAACATGGTAGCAGTTTTATAGTTTTGTATTTAAAATGTATAGATTTTATTTATGTTATAGTCTTAACTATAATTTTATAATCTCTATTTACTAAGTTATAGTTCATGCTTAAATGTGTCACCACATCAAGAAAAATCTCATCCAGTGTTTAAAAATGTGTTTTATAAAGTGATCTGTATTTACATCAGTGGGAGGGTAAGAACTGTCATGTGCTTCCTCCAAGTCACATAAAACATCACAGCTTTTTGTCATGTTAAGTAATGGGAGGAAAGGGAAGGCCATCTTAGCAGTCCAGAGAGAACAAGGTCACTTGTGCTATCTGGGGCTACAGGCCACAAATGGATGATCTCACAGCAAAAACTTCCACATTGGTCCACATTTTTCTTCTCTGTAAAATGACTTATTGCAGTTTTCAGAGGAAATGCGACCTCTAGCAAAGAACTACAGGTACTCCTTGAATTGACTGGAAACAGAACTGAATCGACTTGTTAAATCCAACATAACATAACTCAACATAACTTTAAACTACACTTTAATCTACATCTAAACCTAACCTAAGTCTCACTTTAACCTACACTGAGATCTAACCTGAACATACACCTTAATCAACACTGATCTACACCTAAACCTAAACTGAATCTAACCCTTACCTTCACTCTGATCTACACCTAAACCTAAACTGAATCTAACCCTTACCTTCACTCTGATCTACACCTAAACCTAACCTGAATTTAGCCTTAACCAACGCTATGATCTACACCTAAACCTAACCTGAATCTAACGCTTACCTTCACTCTGATCTACACCTAAACCTAACCTGAATCTAGCCTTAACCAACGCTGTGATCTACACCTAAACCTAACCTGAATCTAACCCATACCTTCACTCTGATCTACACCTAAACCTAACCTGAATCTAGCCTTAACCAACACTGTAATCTACACCTAAACCTAACCTGAATCTAGCCTTAACCAACACTATAATCTACACCTAAATCTAAGACATGAATAGTACAACTGTGTCTTTGTTTAGTTAGACTGTCGTAAAGGTTTATCAAGGAGCTATGCAATGAATTGTCAGTAATTGCGCTTTGAGAGAGAAACACTATAAATGCAGATGCAATGAATGAAATGTTCAAAACAGTAATACTTTGCATGAATATGTTGTTGAAGGACTGTTGTACCTTTTAAGAAAATGTTTAAACAGGCAAAATGATTGTAAACCTGCCTTAAAACATTTTCAAATCAGATGTGTGATTATGAAGAACATTAGCAAAACATAAATATGTTTACAGGTCCTGGTAAAGCAGCATTAAGCGGCCTTTTTGCAGGATTTCATGTTTTCAGAGCTGTGTGGACACACAAATCAGATCTGACCACTTTCGTATGTGGTCGTAGATTGTATACGTAAGATTTTCCATCATGCCCCATTAATAGGAATGGTCAGATCAGAATTCATGTTTTTTTCCACTGTGCTATGTCATACTTCTGTGTTCATACTGTATAAGTTTATCCTTGTAATGGCTTTTCTACATAATTAGATTGACTAAATCTCAAATGGCTCCCTGCTACCTGCTCCCCAACTTAATCTTAAAGCACTAAAGCAGAATCCTCCACTGAAAGGAAAAAGTGCTTCTTCTATGGCATTCTTCAAGTTAAACCCTTAACTCCTTTTCAGATGGTTCTGGCTTTAGAGAGTTTTTACCTGTTGTTTCAGGCTGTGGTGTGAAGTGCAGGGAGAGTCCCCTGGAGCTGGTGTTTGTGATCGACAGCTCGGAGAGTGTTGGCCCGGAGAACTTTGAGGTGGTGAAGGACTTTGTGAACTCTCTAATTGACCGTGCATCTGTGAGCAGAGAGGTTACACGCGTAGGAGTAGTGCTGTACAGCCACATAGACATGGTGGTGGTCAGCCTGCAGCAGGTGTTTGATCAAGCCAGTGTGAAGACTGCAGTAAGAAAGATGCCCTACCTTGGCGAGGGTACGTTCACAGGCAGTGCCATTCGCCGCGCCACACGACTTTTCCAGGTCTCGCGACCAGGTGTCAGGAGGGTTGCTGTGGTGCTGACGGATGGACTGGCGGACAGACGGGACACAGTGCAGCTGGAGGACGCTGTGGAAGAGGCTCATGCTGCCGGGATAGAGATATTTGTTATTGGAGTGGTGAACCACAGTGACCCCTTGTATGCAGAATTCCAGAGTGAGATGACCTACATAGCGTCAGATCCAGATGAGGAGCACGTCCACCTGATCAACGACTTCATTAGTCTGTCCAGTGAGTAGTCAAAGCTTGAGGCCCTTAAAATCTAGACTTATTATTCAGTCATTAATCTTGCTTACGGTATATTATTCATTAACTGTTATTAAATATTTAGGAAGTGCTATAAAATATTAATGAAAAACTAGGTGTGAGTGATTCGGCATACATCTAACATCATTATATTTGAAGACATTTTCATGGTACACCAAATGCACCAGCAAAACAGCAGTGCCGCATTTAATTTAGTCAAGATTCAAGAAAGAATGACTTTTAGTGGTTAAGCAGGTAAACACAAAAATGCTGGAATTACTTTTTTTCCCTTTAAATCTGCCTTTTATTCCTTGAACACAATGGCACGCTGACCCTCCTGATGTCTGAAATAGTACAGAAACAGTCTCCACAGCACTGTCTTACTGTGACACCATGATACAGTGTAAAGGGAGTGCATATTAAAGAACGTAAGTTGCCTGTACACTATTAAGTAAAATAATAATTAAAATTTGTAAAAGAACAATTTAATTGATTAATAAAGTGTTTGGGGTGTGGTTGTTTTCCAGTTATGTAGCTCTGATTCTAAGACACAGATTCAGTTTGATCTTTTCAGTTTGGATACCTCACTACTGGTAAGCGTGTAGTGATTCCAACAATAGGTCACACCCAGTAATGCTTTATAAGACAATGCTGGTAGCTCCAGCAATTGCTGAAAATGAAACACCTGTTCTATCTAAATCTACATTCATACCCATTGTTTTCACAGCCTTGGAAACTACATTACTGAGTCGGATCTGTGAACATGGTGACGGAGCAATATTTGGTGTACGTCGGAATGGCCGGTTCCCGCTTAGCCCTGGGCCTGCTGTAGAGAGTCCAGAGACATCCACTTTTGGTAACTTCCGTACAGCTGGCAGAGAGGTGAGAGGAATGTGCTGCATTTTTAAATTGCTTATTGCTTATTGCATATCCTACTCACTGCATGGTAGACATTGGAGAACCTTCACCACTTTGAAATGCAATTGGACATTTCCCATACAATTCTGAGTGGAGATTTAGATAGACTGTAATTTCGGCTTTACTATCACCCAAACTGTCCTGCTTTACAGTGAGGCTGAAGTTGCAGTAACAGATACATTCAGTTCTTAGTATTAGTTTGTGTTATTGCAATATTCTATTTTAAATACACATACCTTAATGAAAGGTTAGTTTCGCCTCTGTTAATCCATTGTCTGTTCTTGAGCCTTTTGTACTCATTTAGTACTATAAAATTATTTTTATCATATTGTCCCATTAAATACAAGCACAGTTTACAGTAACATAAGGTATAATCACCTGCTAACATATGTTGTTGAGAATACATCTGTTTTCAGAGAACACTAGGTTCAACTTATCAACTAGTTACCCAAGATGGAACTTTAGTGCCTCTCTATTCCCTACAGCCTCAGTTTCCACCGGAGCCTAAGACACCCACTCCTTCTCGAGGAGATGATGGCAGTGCTGACAATGAGATTGAGAATGGGAGGAGCATGTCATTTTTTGAAGGGCCAGCAAGTGAGCTCCATGAACTCACAGCAGCATCATCTGAGGGCAGAGCCAATCTCCAGTCTCCTGCTGTGTCCGTGATGGGACCTCGCACCCCAAATAACTGGTTGCATAACCTGGAGAGAAGCCCCCCTTCACAGCTTTCACCTCCTCCCCGACAGCCAGACAGCTTTAAACCAGGTACACACCTTGTAGAACACCTGTTACTGTAAAATCATGGCTGTGTGATGTTTACAGAGGCATGTGAAATGCTGCTGCTTTAGTGATTAATGACACTTTGCTACTGAGTAACTTACAGGACTGCAGTGGAACTGCTTAGTCTATCCAGCATCTTATTACCAATACACTCAAATTGTTTTGGTGCATCAGTTTTGTGCTACAGTTTTGTAGCACATTACTTAAAATGAGCATTTGGCAGAGCAGTACATATACTGTCACAATTTTTAAGTAAATGAGTAAAATGAAGATGCAGAAGTCAGTCATGTTAAATTGATTGAAACTATTTTCCTCAGAAGTAAGCATTTTTTTACCCGTGAAAGGCCATATCAAATTATGATAACAGAAAACAACTGAATACAGTAGTCAGGAGTGCGTTGTTTTAAAATTCAGTAGTCAGTATGTTGTTTTCACTTAAGATGTTAATATGTTGGTTGAAAGAACATAAGTTTGGTTCCTGAAATGACAATAGATTGTTTACAGTATTTATTCTGGCCAAAAGAAAGACCTTACAGATACGTTTCTCAGATTTACATGTTATGAATATAAAATATCACACTTTACCTCTCTCAATGAAACTTTGAAAACAAATTAACTTTCTTCAACTCCATTCAATGCTCTTTATGTGACAAATGAAATGTTACAGCACAATGTTTGAATGAAAGGTAGAGCTACTTTCCCACATCCAGCCATTGGTAGCTATAATAATGTGTTTGTTCACAGGTGTTGACTGCAGGCAGAGGCTAGACCCTGGGCCATGCAGGAACTATGAGATAAAATGGTACTATGACCCTGTGGCCAACGCCTGTGCCCAGTTCTGGTACGGTGGTTGCCATGGAAACAGCAACCGTTTTGAAACGCATGACAGCTGCAAGAAGACTTGCGTACGAACTTAACTGAACATTCTTTGAATGAAAGTGGTGGCTCTTTCATCATGAGTTATCATCTTCACTGCAGCAATTCTAGTGGTTTCTTTTGGGTTACATTGACTCAAATGCTCTGTACAGATAGACGCATGGCCTCTTTAATTGATATTCGAGTTTGCTATTTTGAACTGATTAATATATATATATATATATATATATATATATATATATATTAATGGTTCCTGAATTGTTTTGTAAAGATGAAATGACCCACTTTTTAAATGGTTTACAGCTGTTAACAGTAACTTGTTTATTCTTAAGCAGTGTAAATACAATTTGTCCAAGGTAGTATAAATCTTTTGTTAGAAATTGCTTTTTACTGGTCTGTAACTGTAACTATATGGTAAAAGTGTAAAGAATACTGTACTGTAGTCAGTCTAGGTACAATATTTTCACAGAAAAAATGAAGGTGCTATTGGGGGTTTTCCAGAAACAGATTATCACGTACGACTACAAACATAACTTTTTAAATTATGAATAAATATGTTATCATTAATCCTGCTAAAACACTATCTAATAGAAGACTTAATGAGAAGCTGAGCTTAATCACTGTTCTGAAAAACACCCTCAAATTTCTGTGTTCATCAATATAGTCTTGAATGAATGAATGAATGAATGAATGAATGTTAAATGATATCTCAATGTAATATGTAATTATATGGATGCTGAATTGGTAAGAAAACCAAATGCATAACAGGCTTTATGTTTAAAACTAACAGTAACGCAAAGCTCCATATTCAAACTCTATAGTCCAGTCTTTTTTGGCAGTATAGCAGTATAACTTGTGACTAACTGACTACTCCAAAGTATTTCACACATTGTTGTTCACATCTCTGTAGAATTTCTTTCAATGTGGATTGCAGAGAAGTAGAAGTAGATCACAAATAATTTAATCTCAAAAGTGAATATAGACACTGTTATTTGTTTCAAACAAAAATGTTACATATGCGTTGTATATCAAGTTATGGAAGTAAAATAAAATAATGAAAACCTGTTCTCTAAGTTAATAGTATCAATAAGTAAAAGCAATCATTTTTAATCATTTTAATTTAAAAATGTTTTTATTCATCACATTTAAAGTCATATTTCATTTTACTGTTGATGCTGTTAGACAATTTTTAACTCAAAATAAAAATTCTAATAATATAATAAACTGGATTTATGATTTTCATGAGCTGTAAGCCACACTGGTAAATGTATTAAAACAAAAAAGTCTTGAAATATGTCACTAAACATGTAGTAAATATATAACTTGAATAAAATTATGAACGTATAATATTATGTTTTCCAAGAGACTATAGTAGTCATTTAATTGTACAAAAAGCAAACAGAGTGCTATAAAGTAAATATATGTTATACATAATAGGTGCCATATAATAAGTAAATAATTAACTAGTAAGGTTGTTATCTTGTATTTGAAGCATTCAAATGTAAGCATTCAGATAGTTCTTTGTCACAGTTCTATTTCACAGGAAACAGTTCACAGAAAAAAATATCATAGACTTTCATCATGCATGGTAGACACTGGTTGAAGCCTGTGCTTATATCCATATGGACGAAGATGGTAGGTTAAGTACTCCAGCGTGTACATTTCCGTGGGGTATATGTAATGAAAGGATACTGCAAAATCTGAGCAGCATGCGGGCCCCTGGAAAGAAACCAAAACCAACAACACATCAGTGTGCTGAACAAGAGTTTGGCAGTGTGCTGAATAAGACTCCGTTTAATAGGGTAATCTACTCCAATTTTGTGTCCTTCATTTCATTGACTTTCTCAGAGAAATTTTTACATTTTAATTCTCTACATTTTTAAGATATAAAACAGGCCTGTATGTGCATATTCCTGATTTTTAAAAATATAACGTTTTCATATTTACCTGTATACGTTCATAGTACTCATACATTAGGTAGCCAGACCATGTTTTAGGAAGTTGCTTGGGCAAGTATTTGTCCGGAGCAAAAGCGTGAAAGGTATGCCTCCTCATCAAATCTCTGGAATCACCTGCTGTAACATTCATGGTCTCCATACATCTTCCCAAAGCCACGTCCTCTATGTCAGAGAAGTGAGTACAATGTCCATCTGCGTGTCCCTCAACAAATCTCCGAAGTGCTTCTTTGCTCAGGACGTACCCTGCTCCACCACTCATGTAACCCTGAGCAACAAATGGCTTAAACCTGCGGCCAAAATAGACAGGATCCTCTGTGTTTTGTTTTGACAGCAAATAGCGCAGGTTCTCAACAACAACAAAGGTGTCATCATCTGCTTTGAGGAACCAGTCTGCATCATTCAGGTGATGTCTGTGAATGTACTGGAAGGCCCGGATAGTTTTCCAGTAGAGTTGATCTCGGCCCTCGGACACGTTGAGCTTCACTGTTGGAAAATCAGAATTCTCTGAGCTCATGTAAAGCACTTTATTGCAGCGTTTGGCCCAGGCGGCATGGACATGCTTGGTTCTAGATTCCAAGAACTGGGGTCCCGTTAATACCCAACATAACAGCCTGACTCTCTGGGTGAGATTTGATGCAATGCTTTTGTCTGTGAGTGAAATATAGACAAATGAGAAATAGACATAAGAATAATCCTTTATACAGGTCAGCATACTCATTTTAAAGAAACACTCCAGTGTTTTTAACCCAATCTATATTTTCCACATCTTTGGCATGCTGTCCTTTACCTTAGACAATCAATTCAACACAATTTAATGTGAGGAAAAAATTACATGGAAATTATATAGCTGAACAGGTTTTAACATAATTGTGTGTGAATAAATAGATGATGAATTCATTTTTATATAATTTTATCATTTGAATATCAAACCGTAATCTGTCAAATATGGTGAAGGTGCTGTTTTGATATGGGTATGTATGGCATCCAATGGAACTGGGTCACTGCTGTTTATTGATGATGTGACTACTGATGCAAGATTCAGAAGTGTATTCACAGTAATGGTTGATAGTTTGTGAACCCTTCGAAATTTTCTACATTTCTTCATAAATTTGTCCTAAAATGTTATCAGAATTTCACAAATCCTAAAAGTAGACATGGAGAACCAATTCAAACAAATGGGACACTTGCTCATATTACACTTGCTCATTGAGTTTAGTTGCAAAAGTAAGTAAACCTTTAAGATTAGCTAATTATTTGAAGGTGAATTTAGTGTCAGGTATTTTCAAACAATAGGATGACATTTAAGAGTGAGCAGACAGCCTGATTAATTTAAAGTCACATCCTCACAACACATTTGTGGAATTGTATCATGGCACAAAGAAAGTACAAATGGATAAACGATCATTATTACCCTCCCCAGTGGTTGGCCAACAAAGATCGTGTGAAGAGCAAGGCATGTAATAGTCCGTGAAGTAACAAAGTGACTTCTAAGCAACTCAAGGCCTTTTTCACATTGTCTAATCTTAATGTTCATGCGACCACTAGAATGGTGTGCATGGCAGGGTGGCAAGGAGAAAGTGCATACCACCCATTCAAATGAATGTATAGTTGGTCCCCTTAGCTCAGTGTGCATACAAATTTGAAACCATTCTGGAATATATAATATTGGGTCATTTTCCTAAATAAATATATGACCATGTGTAATTTCCTGTGCAGTATTTTTGGTGAACATCTGATGAGCTTTTAGGTCAAATCTATGCAGAAATATAGGAAATTCTCAAGGGGTCACAAACTTTCAAGCACCATTGTATACTGCAAAACTGACAGGATGGTGCTTCAGTGTACAGATATATAATGACTGGAAACACACAGCAAAAGCATCTTATGGCAAGGAAATAAAATGTTAATAAACTTACCTAGACCCTGTGTCATAGGAAATTTTGAGATTCTCTGAAGTGAGGTAACATTTACTCTTATGGTGAAATCAATCAAAATGTTTAGTATGAAGAAACCTGTTGCAATTCCACTGAAGAAGAAGAAATGAAAGTTTTTCATCTTTTGCCTATAAAACACAAACAAATCAGAAACAATTTTAGTTTTGTCATCAAACCTGTGAATTTGGCATCAGCAATATGACAGTGATGATACAGAGGAAATATTAAACTATCATGTGTGCATGAGTATATCTGATGTTATGACAGAACATAAACATCAGTTCTGTTTGAATTTGAAATCATTTTTGGTTTAAAATGATCTCTATGTTAACCTTTAGAACCTCAGATATTTTTACTGTCAGGAGATCCTAGTCTACACGAAGTTGTCTTCATCTGAGATGTAAAAATGAAGATAATTTAATTTATTTTTGTTTGAATTTGACCATGTTTTGATCTTTTTTGTGGTTTCTTGCTTATAAGGATTAAAACATTATATCTATAAACTTTATATTTCAGAAATCATGTTGGAAACAGTTTCAGGGTTAGCTACAGAGAGAGCTCTGTCACCTTTAGGCTCAGGAGGGCAAAGATGTAAGTCGGAGAGACATCATTCAAACCAACAAATAAATCATGTAATAAAAGCATGGATGACTGTTTCCAAGTCCTTAAATGATAAAATTAGTTTTAGCTTTGAATTTTCAAAGATTATGTCAAGATTCCTGGTGTGGCTTTGTATGGTTAAGGAGAGTGGAAACTCAGTTGTACTGGCCAAACATAATTACCTCTGTTTCATCATCATTTTGTCAATTTGTTCAAACGGTACATATAAAATAAATGTTATGTTTATGGAAGATGGATTCTAGAGGAAACCTATACAGGGAGAGCAATATAGGACCCAAAGGGTCCTGAGGTACACCACATATAATTCCTTATGCAGAAGTGGAGAAGTTTCCATGCCTTACTGAAATTAAGCTGTTTTAGATGTGTGAAGCAAACAGTTCTAGGGCTTTTCTTTGAATATGTTTAAGGCGGTTAAGAAGGATGTCACGATGGACCGTAGCATTGAGGTCTAAAAGTATTAAAACAGCACATTTTCCAGAGTCAAAAGTTTACAATGCATCATTTATTACCTTAAGCAGGGCAGACTCTGTGCTATGGTGAGCTCTACAACCAGACTGTAATTTATTCATAATATTATTCTCAGCTGAAAACAAGATGTAAATCTCTAATCTTTTGGAACAAAAAAACTGCTCACACTTTTGAACTGAAGATTCCAAATGTTCTCCATTTTGTGGGTTTAATTCTGTATTAATACTTTTAAACAACACTCAACACACAAGATACGATAGATAAGATAAAATAAGATAAGATAAAATAAGATTTATTATTGATTTTATTTTATCAAATTTATTGATCCCTTGGGAGGGTTCCCTCAGGGAAATTAAGGTTCCAGCAGCAGCATCAGTACAGTACAGAGACGAGTAGAAAGAGATAATAATTTAGTAAAGTAAAACACAATACAAATATAAAGAATAAATAATATAGAGACTATATTATATATTTGTTTGAACTTTGGGAATGTGGGAATATATGAACATGAGAAAGTGGAGACCCAGCTAGAGCAAGGCACATTAGTAAGATGTACTTTGCAAAAGGTGCAATGGGAAGTATCCAGATAAATGTTAGACCACCTGGAAGCAGTACTACACAATGACCAAAACCTACCATTTCAAATCATTTTAATAGCAGATTAATTACACTGAACACTGGATGACCAGCAAGCTGATTAAAAACTTACCAGCGCAGGGTGTGATGTTTGAACAGCTTGACAAAGCTAGTCTACTAGTATATCCAAAATGACCAGCAAGACCAAGTTATGCAGTGCATCCGGAACAATTCACAGCGCTTCACTTTTTGCACATTTTTTTTATGTCTAAATTTATTTTCCCCTCCAACTATGACAAAGTGAGAAATGTTTGTTTGAAATTTTGAGGGACAAAATGAATTGAAGCTTGGAATAAGGCTGTGAAACACTGTCAGTACTTTCCAGATGCACTGTAGACCATAGTTCAGATAATTAAATCAGTTCAGATAATTAAAAAAAAAGTTAGCTCAGACTTAATCTGTCTCTCATTAAAGTAAATGGTGAACGAGTTTACAGTGTTTGTCTTATTTGACACTTCACATGATGGGTTGAGACACAGCAATCTCTTTAAGTACTATTGACAAATCTGAATACATCTTCCTTAATTTTGATGTGTTACTTTAAGTTCAACTCTACCCAAACACAAATTGCAATGTTATATCAAACCAGCCCTGTTTTTAATAAAATTCACCCTTTTGAAGTAAAATTCATACACAGCACATACATACATTTTTATTAAGTTAAACATTTTATTAAGTAGATGTATTTTAATCAGGTAAACTTACCAAGTGTTCACAAGAATGTATCCAGCATACAGGCTCCTTAAGGCTTGACTGGGCACAATACCTGTTCATAATGTGGCCAAACCCAGTGTGGCACTTACAAGGATATCAGAAAGGGATTGTCATGTTTGTTATTTAAAAATCACTCCTGGTTGTCGGAACTGAGCAGATATCTATCAGGGAAACAGTATAAAGTCTACAGCAAATAACCTGAGCATGTACAGGCATGTAAAAAATGATAAAATTTTAAAACTTGACTGTTGAAGTAAGTAAGTCAGTCACCATGGCAAGATTCAGCAAAGGTTGTAGATGCATGTGAGTCTGGAAAGGGGTTTTTAAAGATCTTAACATTTTTAGACATATTAGAATTCAGGCTGACAAGTGTAATGTACTTAATTAACACTTTCCAGTGCCTTTTTGTGAAAACGGAGACCACCAGAGTGGGCCAGAATGATGGAATGGTGGAAACAGCATTTCAGCACATTTGATCAGTAATTAAACGATTGCCAGTTTTATAAATAATGTCAAAGCTGCAATCTGCAGCTCTTTCCCTCAGAATCAGAGGATAGTCAAACCATAGCCTCATCCCTTACTCAATACATTCTTTTTCCGTTTTTGTCTTTCCTTTCGTGGGTTTATGTGTACAGACAAAGTGATGGTTGGATTATATTCTTTATCTAGCTACAGGGGAAGTGATTTCAATTTCTACATTCCAAACTACAGTTTAGAGTTATAGACTAATTTGGACTGGTACACTGTTAGGTTAGGTCTACGGTAGCAGTGTAATCAATGTGAAATCCAGATCACTTGTCCAACTCCATTTTTATACATCTATACATTTTCATGAAGTCAATTATAAAGATGATATTATGTGTAGGCTTTGGGAAATTGTTGAATGTACTGTAAGAAGCTGCCATGCAGGCTTTGGAGTGATTAACCAGCATCGTCATAACAGGGAGAGAGGGTGTTCTGTGTGATGCTCGCTTGACCATCTAAGGAGCATCTTTGTGTTAAGAAGCTTGACTAAATTTACAAAAAGCAGTCAACCTTAATGCCAGAGTAGCAGCAGCACAGACTCAGAGCCAGAACTGCAGCACAGTTATACAAATAATTTACAAGTGGACAGCAATTGTAAACAACTGCCAACACAGCCATCATCTTAGAACCTTCGGTCCAAGACAAGATCACGAGATGCATAAAGAAGTCTCCAACAATCATAAACTGCTACTAACAAACAAACAAACAAACAAACAAACAACAACCCAGAATGAACTCTGGCTTGTGCAGTAGCCTGATGGCCTTTATGCAGAAACGGTCCAGGCCTGGTCTCAATGCTCTGGGGCCTTCGGCCGAATGACAACCTGGTAAACAGAGTGTGTGCCAGGTGAGCGCTGTCTGCTCTGATCCTGAAGGCAGTGTAATGCTGGAGGGTTGTTTCCTGTGATACAAGGCTGATTTTCCAGACAGGGATTAATGGAGGACATTTTCTTTTCCATGAGGAATCTCAATTCAGAATTCCAACTGGTCCTTGTCTGAAACTGTCGTGGGTCGATTTGATCCACTATTCTATTTTCTAAGCTTGGTTTTGCACATATCACTAAAAACAATGTTTCCAGGGACATCTCAGACCACCCAACCCCAGTTCAAATCTACGGTTTAAACTATAAACAGACTGATGTAATGTGTGCCATCTTCACCAAACACATATACAGTCACTGCCTTTATGGCTGTTTCTGCTTTTAAAATATGGATTATTAATACTGAACAGTCTAGAACAGATGAGGAACATGCATGTGAACACTAGAGGGCAGTAACACTTAAACGCGTCCCTGAGGCGAAACACCAGCGAAGAGGAACCATTTTTATTTACACCCGTATTCAAAGCAGCCTCGCCTCCTGTGCTGTGATTTGCTGGTTCCTTCATTTTCCGCGGTAGCATCCAATCAGACTGTTGCAAACGTTGTCGCTTCTCCATGGCAACCACAAATAAAGGGGCTGATCTGACTTTAGCGCTCTGATTGGTCGCCTCTTTGAGTGTAGGCCGAACACCTTGCTGGAGGCAGGACACTCTGAGCCAATCGCAGCGCGCGAGAACAGGAGCTGTTGGGAAACAGGTGGGAAAGAAAGACGACATGGCTTCGTGTTTTGAAAGAGGACACGCGTGTAGGTTAGGTGAGCGGTCGCTCGTGTAGTTGGAGTTTTATTCAGCTTCGGATGGTTTTTCTGGTTTCACTGGGCTTTGCTGCTCATGAAGTCACGTGACTACTGCTCACACTACACTTGCATTATAATTGTGTGTCTGCGTTTCTCACATCATGGCGAGTCCGGCTCATATATGCAGAGTCCGATCACTGTATAAGAGAATTTTGCTGCTGCATCGCTTCCTGCCCATTGACCTGAGAGCCCTCGGTGATCAGTACGTGAAGGACGAGTTTCACAGACACAAATCTGCTTCTCCAGAAAATGTCAAGCTCTTCATGAAGGAATGGGAGGTAACCTGAACACGCCCACCACACATCTGAACACGCCCACTCCTCGCCCACCACAAACCTGGACGTACTCATTCGGTACCTGAAAACACCCACACCACACCTGAACACGCCTACTACACTTCTGAACACAACCACTCCTCGCCCACCACACACTTAGACACACCCACTCCACAGCTGAACACACCCACTCCACACCTGAAAACAGCCCCTCCACACCTGAACTAGCCAACTACACATCTGAACACACCCACTCCTCGCCCACCACAAACGTAGACACACCCACTCCACAGCTGAACACACCCACTCCACACCTGAACACAGCCACTCCACACCTGAACTAGCCAACTACACATCTGAACACACCCACTCCTCGCCCACCACAAACCTGGACACACCCACTCCACAGCTGAACACCCCCTCCACACATGGACACACCCACTACACACATGAACACACCCACTACACACCTGAACACACCCACTCCTCGCCCACCACAAACCTGGACACACCCACTCCACAGCTGAACACGCCCACCACAAACCTGAACGCACCCACTCCACAGCTGAACACACCCACTCCACAGCTGAACACACCCACTACACACCTGAACACGCTCATTCCCCACCTGAACATGCCCACTACACTACCTGAACACTCTCGCCCAATCCCACGCCACACCTGAACATTACACCTGAACACCACCCCAACATTAGCTTTAAGACTTTTCAACAGCACCTCTTTAGTGTTCCTTGTCTGATCTTATCTGAGCTATACTTATAACATAACCAATAACTGTATTGTGGGTTGTTGTATGTTGTGGTGCATTACATCCAAATCCTGAACACACCCTCCCCATCCCATCCCATCCCGTCCCACACCTGAAATATACACATAGACATTTTTCATTATCCTAGACCTGAAATAATTTCCAGCCACATGATGGCACCATGCACCACAAAATGACCTTCAGGACCTTTCAACAGCACCACTTAATTGTTGCATTATTTCCTTGTCTGATCATATCTGAGCTAAACTAAGTTGAGCTATGATGATCCAGAGAATTCCTGAATATACTGAAATGGCTGCATTGTTAACGTCATAGCTCTAGTCTGTGTGGATGCATTTTTCAGGGGGACGTGTGTAATAAAAAATTTTACATGTCTCCTCAGTGATCAAACTCCTCACATCCAGATGACAATATGATCATAGGAGGTCTCTATTGGTATTTTATACTGTTAATTATATTAATTCAGTGTAATTTTCTCAGGGGAGGAGAGAGAAAAACAAAGAAATTCCTGAATACAACCTCACGGTAGCCTCTGTAACAGAAGAAATGACCGCAGTCCCACATCTACATTTAACCTTGTTCAAATCAGGCTTATAAAAGTTGGTTTCCATCCACTCTTCAGTGGGAGAGTTTTAATTATTAAATAGCATTTACTGCAATTAAACATTACAGTAAATGTATATTAATGTATATATGCACAATATGATCTGTATTTAACACACAGTCCTCTGATTACTAGACCATTGTTGAATTGGACCCAAAAATCTTATACATACTAGGCTATACTCACACAGTAGTATATGTTTACTACTATGTTCCTTTGATAAAGTTATCCAGCCCAAACAGGGATCACATTTACAACCATGGTATGTTTGAATAGGTTTTCACCTCCTTGTCCATCCCATAGTATTAGCAAAACTAGATTTCAATAGTCTAGTTGGACTTTCTACATAAAAAATCAGGCTGAGTATACAGTCTAGCCATGGGAGTGGAAACTAGCCTTTAATGCTAATATAGTAATTCCTAATAAAACATCTGTGGCTGTAAAATATGGTGACTGATTATGGTGTGTGTTTAAAGGATTATGGAGATTTGGCCCTTGTTGTTTCTTTCACTATAAATGGAAAAGAGACAGCAGGGGAGGAACTTTTCAGTTTTCCACTCAATTTCATCCATTAGTTTCACAGTTACGGCACATAAATAGCCACTTGTGACAATCTCCCAGACAGTCATTGTTCAAGGCTTGATGGCATAGGCATTGTTCATAGATGCACAGCACTTTAGTTCTCTCTTTAGCTTGATTTTCAGCCCAAAATGTTACACAGTGAGGACCAGGAGATATCGGGTGTGCGGGACACCAGAAATTAGTCACATACAGGTATCTTTAAAACAGAATATTGACCTGCTGTCCAGAACTGTAAACATATGTAGGTGGTCACTGGAAGAAGACCCATGTCAACAATTATCCTGGTGAAGTGACCGCTCTGGACCCCTCCTATCCGTTCATTAAGAAGCGGGTGAATCACCACTCCATCTCAGCTTGCAAAGCACTCCATGATAGAAGGGGGAGGGAGGTTAAAAAAAAAAAAGGAACAGTACGGAAGGGCGGTGGAGCCAGGAACAGACGCAGAGCGAGTCTTGAAATGTGATTAGGAGCACTGAGTGTTCACTCTAATCCAGTTATTGCAGAGGGCCCACGGGACTTCTCCTCGCCTAATAAATCGGCCACATTGCAATGGACAAGCTTTCCCTTGGGAGAAAAAGGGGGAAGAAAGAAAGAAAGAGGGAGTAAGGCCTGGCAGGACAGTATGAGAAGGAGATAGACAGGGAGAGAGATGTTGGATTGAAAGGATGAATGAAAAAGAAGAGGGAGGTAAGGGCAGGATTCGCCTCTTGGCCACTAATGTAGACGTTTGGGTGGGGCCCTGTGAGATGGAACAGGGTGACTGACCACATTAGCGGTTCAGACAATCAGAAAGAACATTAGCTGATTGGGACAGCTCAACTGACTGTAAGAACCCTCCTGCAAAAGGTCTTGAGCTTCAAAAAATTGTAAAACTCATACTGTAAGTTTACTAGCGAACAATATTCTACACATTATGTAGCCACATACTTGTTTATAATACACACTAACATAACAGTAATATTCATGGTTAGTGTTAACGTTGCAGGAGAGGCAGGATTTTTGTTCATTAGGACTGTTGGTCCTAATCCCGAGCAGGTGATTTCAAATGAGTGCAAAACTTTCACAATGGGGTCCTGTGCTGTATAATGAGTAAAATCATTTTATATTTCAACATCATGAATCGTCACAGAAGCAAAATCCTCATTCTTCCAAAAAGTTTGATCTTTGCACTACAACATCAAGGCTGATTTAGATAACATTAGCTAACTTACTGAAGCCGTAATTCATCTGTTGGAATGGTGTAATCTGCATGCATAAACCACACTCGTCTAAAAACCCATCAACGTAGCCATTTTATGGATAATGTTGGAATCCACTTAAACAAGTCTGCCTGAATGTAAGTGCATGAGTTTTGATGCAGGTCTGTGCCTTTGGCATGCAGTGACCACTGTGTCATCCCAGAACTATAGTAGTCCTCTACCTTTGGAAATATAAAGAGCATGGGCGGCACAAAGGCACCCAAATGTGGAGCCAGTCCGTGCATCCCTGCGTTTTAAGTCCTCTCACTGAATGGTCTTGTGGCCTTGATTATGATTAGCTAACTCTGCTGAGAAAATCGTGCTCAATAGATTGTAAGCGTTCCCTGGTGAAGGTTACCCTCCATGCTCAGAATCGTTTACCCTTGCAGTGGAGAAGAGGCCACAGATAATCGACTAATTATTTCTCATAACATGCAATTGATAATCAGCTTTAAATCCTCGGAATGTGGGAGTTGTCAAATGAATAAGATATCATGTTATCACGGAACATAACAGTCAAGGCCATAAGTATTTGGACACGGAGAGTTTTTGTAGTTTTGCATCGCAAAACAAACATGGTTCTGACCAATATGAGTTTGAAATGATCGTCAGCTCTAATGGAAGGGGTTTCACAAATTGCATTCAACGTTAATTTCATGACACATTAAGGAGAAGTCTGGTTATAATTTCAAGAGTTAAATTTGCATTTGGTAGCTGTGTAGAGGAACTCTCAATATACAGTCCAAAAAGGTGTCTGTGAAAGTAAAGGAGGCCATCATTAGGAAAAATGGTCAAATAAACCATTTAGTTCATTCCTAAAAAGAAAGGAATGCACTGGCAAACTCAGCAACAATGACATGTCTGAGAGACCACAGAAGACTACCGATGATCATGGAATTTCTTTCTTAAATGAAGAAAAAATAAACCCTTTCTCAACATCTAGTCAAGAACACTCAATGAGGTAGGTGTACCATTATCAAAGTCTGCAGTCAAGAGATGCCTTCATGTGCATGCAGTGAGTTTACCTCAAGATGTAAACCACTAGTAACACTCCAAATGAGGAAGGCCAAATTTGACTTCTAGGAACATCTTAAAAAACCCTGCCCAATTCTGGAACAAAATTCATTGGACAGTTGAAAGCATGATTATCTTGACTATGGATAAGAAGGGAAAGGCTTTATGACTGAGAACAGTCCACCAGCCAGAAATATCCAGCCAACAGCAACCTGTCAGCAGCGTCCTGTGAGCACTGATGAAAGTGAGGATGGCCAACAGAAACTGCAGGAAGAGATGGGCTTCTGTCTCTGACTTAAGATCTACAACGTGGACCAACTAGTCTAATAGAGCAGACATCAAGTGGACATAGTGTTTAAAAACTCCAGCAGCACTGCTACATCTGATCCACTTGTCACACCCACTCACATACCACCACCATTGTTAGTGTCACTGCAGTCCAACGAGTGACCCATCGCCCAATTAATATCTGCTTCGTGGTGGTCCTGTGGGGTCCTGACAATTGACGAACAGAATCAACGCAGATCCTTAACAAAGAACGCAGAGAAACAGTCTGTAATTATGAAACTACACAGATAAATAGAGCTGATAAATTGGACAGTGAATGCCGAAACAAGGAGGTGTTGATAATGTTAGAACGGATTGCTGCACCTATTTGAAAAGGACAAAGTCCGCAGTTTGTCTGCAGAGTGAACAATGAATCTCTCTCCCTTTTATTTTATTATCTTTCACAGATCATTTTCCAAATGCACAAATAATGAACTGTATAGCTTTAATTTCTGGCTGTTAATTAAAGCCCTTCATCAGTAATATTTAAGAAGAGACTTGTAATTATGTTTATTGTATCCAGGAGCAGTTGGTCTCTACACTCAGTTAGGTGTAAAAAAAAAAAAACAGTCCTTAATCAACTGCGTAAACAGTGTGCTTCTGCACATGTGTATATGGAGAGGCTGGAGAAATCCCAGTATGTACACAGTTTCTAGAGAAATTGGATGTTTTCACTGAAAGTCTTTCATTAGATGGACAAACAAACTACTTCTGCAGCTCTAGGAGATCAACAAGTTTAAAGATATAAACAGACTTTATAAAATGAAGACATTTCCAGAATGTTTGAGAGTCGAGAATGACTAACTCTCTTGAGAGAAATGATCTCTAACATGATGTCAGATGTTACCAAAACAGCACGGCAGTCTCTTCAGTAGATGGTCCTTTGGTGTCTATGTTTGTGCTCAGTGGGGAGAGCATGGACTTGAAAGAGCTGTTTAAGTACTTTGTCCTTGGGAAAGCCAGCAAAGTACTCCAGACAAGAACAAAATGGGCTGTTTGATTACATCACTACAAACGCTGATCCTTTATATTCAGTTCATGAACTCCAAAGAGCCTGCCTTTGAACAATCCCTTCAGTTTTTAAAATATAGCTGCTTGGCAAATGTTCAGCGTAATTACATTATGGAGGGGAGGAAGTCTCTCAGACAAATGGCTTGTTTCTTTCTAAATTGAATTGCATCCAAATTCGAAGATGTTCCATGAATGACTATATAGCTGAATTCAAGGGTTTTTTTTATGGTATGCATTTTTATGAATGAGCTTGGTGTACCCTACTTCTAATTGCCTTTATTGTATTTTAATTTATCAAAAGTAATTACAAATTGCCTTGAAGTTTTATGGAGATACTGAGCATATGATAAACAGCAATACAACATTGTTTTTTATTCACATTTTATTCCAATATCAGTAAGGAAATAGTTGCCTCCACTTAGCAAATATTAATGTACAACACTGCAGCCAGTTATCATCATTTTATTAGAATTTCTATTATTTTAGTGAATAGTGCTATTCTGAAAGTGTCCGGGGTCATATCTTTTAAATAGACAAAGTTCAACATGAAAGTAAAAACAAAGCAAACTTAAATCAAGCTTTGTGATGGGCAAATGAATGGACATATAATTTTATGTTGAAGAGCCATGTCCTGTCAGAGCTATGTATAGAATGTATGTATGCATTCCATAAATTAAGTTTTCTAGGGCAGCAGGTCGACACTGTGGGTTCAGTCCCTGCTTGGGTCATTGTCTATGAGACGTTTGGTGAGTTTTACCCGCTTCTGCCCAGGTTTCCTCTGAAAAATAACCCCGACCAGGAAAATGAAAGCTCTCTAGTCCTGTCATTGTGTCCCCATTACAGTAATATGTAGCCTCGGTGGCTCTACTGGTCAGTAGTCATTGCACCCTTAGAGTAGTTTTCAGTTGTGGGGTGAGTCTGTCTGTAGCTATACGTTCCAAACTGCATAGAATGTATTAAATAGCAATTTGAAGGCGGAAACAACACACCACAAACAGTATTTTATAGCTACTGTCCCAATCCCAAGTTTTTGGATCACTAAGTACCTTAATGTTGAGTATCAGCTAATACATCTCTGATCTTTGTGTTTCTATAAGTAATATAGCCACACAATTTATTTTCTTTGAACTTATGTCTATACATTGTTTTGGTGATATGATCAAAGACATCTGTAGGAAGTCAGGACCACAAACGGTGCATCCAGAAAGTATCCAGATTCATGTTGCAGCCTTTTTTTCTACACACAATACCCCAGATTGACAAAGTGAGAATCATTTGTTTGAAATCTTTTCAAATGTATTCAAAATAAAAACACAAAAATATAATGCAGATAAGTATTCACAGTCTTTGCCATGACACTCAAAATTGAGCTCAGCTGCATCTTATTTTCACTAATGATCCTTCAGATGTTTCTACAGCTTGATTGAAATTTATTTGATTGGACGTGATTTGGAAAGGCACCCGTTTACTGTATATAAGGTCCCGTAGTACAAGAGATATAATAAAAATATTTCCCAGCTTTGATTTACATTTGAACAAAAAGTGGCATGTCCAAAATTATTCATACCCTTATCAATAATCAATAGAAAAGCATTTATTGGCTAATGCAGCAATCAGATGCTTCTTATAATTGCTGACCAGCTTTTTTCATATCTCCACTGGTATTTCTGCCCATTCATCTTCCTGATCTTTTGTTCCCTCCACAGATTCTCAGTCAGGACTCTGTCAGGGCCACTGCAAAACATTTATGTTTTTGTCTGCCAGCCTTTTCGTCACCATTTTGGCTGTGTTTTTTGGGTCGTTGTCCTGCTGAAATGTCCACCTGTGCCCAAGGCCAAGTTTCTATGCAGACTGCCTGACTAACTGTAGTTGTTGAGAATTTTGATTTATTGCTCTGTTACATGGTGCCATTTACTGTGATTAAGTTCCCTGGTCCATTGGCTGAAAAACACTTAAAAGGTTATTATTTATCATTAGGTTCCCACCACCATGTTTGATAGTGGGGATGGTGTTCTTAGGGTTTAGGGTTTCTCCTTTTTATGAAGAGCATTTGCAAAGGCCTTTATGTACCTTTTCTGGAGAAGTGGTGTCCTCCTTGGTCTGCTTCCGTGGAACTCAGCAGTGTGCAGTGTCTCTTGGACTGTCTTCCTTGAGACATTGCTACCAGCAGAGACCCAGCTTCACCAGGATGGCCTTGGTGGTGGTCCTTGGATTCTTTTTCACCTCTCTCACTGGCCTTCTGGCTAGCACAGGTGTCACTTTTGGCTTCCACTTTTGGCTTTTTGCTGTTTGAATAAAAGTAACTGAGTCAAAATTTGCCAGTGGTATGAATAATTACGGGCTTCACTGTAAGTGACAAACCTAGACTTGATTTGAATAATGTCCGGTAATGGCTTGCAGAGAGCACCAGAGGGCACTCTGACAGACTGGTTAATAGGATCTGTTTTAAAATATCCAATATCTGATTGGATAATATATATCAATCACCCCAATCCAGAGATGCTGGATAGATATTAAGCAACAGTTGCAAATCATGTCTGAAATCAGTTTGTATGCGGCTTAAATCAAGTTGAGTGGCAACTCAAGTGCCTGTCTGTGTCCCAATTCCAATCCTTAATTGGCCATGTGTGTGTGTGTGTGTGTGTGTGTGTGTGTGTGTGTGTGTGTGTGTGTGTGTGTGTGTGTGTACATTTGAGATTTTATTTATTATTTTTTTGCATGGTTTAATTCATTCGACCATTTGTATTCTGAATGCACGAGGAAGTATCAAATGCTGCTGATGTCTTTGGACTGCCTGTGCTTATAAAAGAGTGCCTATATGTGGGGGATGGTGAGCAGTAATTGCTGTATTGAGGGTGCTGTGACATGAGAGGAGTGGGTTACGTTTTGTTCTGACCTCCATTATACCTTGATGAACCCTCACAACCCTACACCATCTCTACATGACCTGCAGGACCTGTGGTGTGCCATAGCTGTTCATGGCAAGCAGTAAAATCCATCAGCACTAAATAAATAAACACTGTTCAGACCTTTATGTTAAATACAGGATGTATGTGTGACATGTTTATATGAGCATACATCCAACCCTTAGTTGGCAAGTATAAGGTCTAAGTGACTGACCACCATGCAAATTCTTTATTCATTCTACAGTGACCTTTATTTTAGGTCATGATGAACCGAGGTGCCAGTATTGCAATACTGAAATCCATATATTTATATTCATTATGTCTCTTCACAGAAAAATGATAGCTTGTATGTTTTACCAGAACTGTTACACGTGACTGTTTGCTTGAGATGTTGATTTTAGACAGTCACGCTGTTCTGTTCTCTTCTCAGCTCTCTGTCAAAAGCAGGACTCGAGTCTGTGAGCAGACAGCAATCTATCAGCTAGGGAAAGAGTACTCTGCTCAATGACCAGTGCAATCAATAATAATGCTGTGGCTACAGGACCACATACTGTATTTTGCTTTGCATTTAGACAGAAAACATCAGTATCGAGTTTTTGATCATCGCTTACTCAGACTCAGATGTGTAAAACTAATTCTGACCTAATGCAAGAAGCAGCATAAAGATTCCAGTAAACCTGATCTACACTATAGTTTCAGAACACAGAAGAACTAGCAAATGCCTTTAACAACATGAGACATGAGAGTCTATCTTTATGATTACTGAAGTTTGTCTCCCTGTTTTTCTTTTTAATGATCTGAAACTAAAATGTTTTTATTTCTAATTTATTTATTTAGGCTATCTAAATGTTTTACATTTACTCAAATACTCAAAATACTCTTATACTCAAAATCACCTGTTTAATCATCTGTATAGTAATCTCTCTTTTCACTTAGGCTGTTTTAAATTTTTTAAATAAAAATGATCACACAGAGGGCATATATTTTAAGTTTCACAATTTCAGATAAAACCAACTTCTCTGTGTGAACAAATGAGGGATGTTCACACCTGGTGCACCCTGCCTCCCCCCCCCAATGCGATGTTGATGATAAATCCAAACTGATCCTGTAGAAAATCTTTGTCCACCCTTATTCCAGTCTAATGTCATCTGATCTGATCTTCTCTCTCTGCAGAGCTACAGAGATACCCTACAGGATCAGGTGCTGGAAGCAGTCAGAAACAAGAATCTTTCTTTTGGGACGGACCTGCCCGAGCAGAAGCTCAGACAGTTTCAGGATGAACAGATCGGCCAGCTGTACGAGCTGATGCTGGAGTCCACCAAACCCAATCGTCAGTTCCACATCCAGGAAGACAGCACACCAAAATAAGAGACTGCTGAACTGAAAAAAAAACAAACAAACACACTGTACAGAATTGACTTGGTTTAAAGTTACATATATGGCATTTAGCGGACACTCTTATCCAGAGCGACTTACAAAGCTACTCACATTACAGAGGAGGGCTACAGTACTGTTAGGAGTCTTTCCCAAGTAGTCTTATTGGTGTTGCACAGCATAGTTGCCCAGACTGGGAATCGAACCCCAGTCTCCCACGCAGTGTGTTGGCTCACAGATGATGTTTCTGTTGTGCCACACCAACCACTAAATGTTTCCACTTGAATAAAATACAACCTTGTTAACCTTGTTACCTAAATTTGACAATGTGTGTTGATCTGTTTGAATCATTCTGAATTCATGAACACATTTATATCAGCTACATTTAAATCAGCATTTTTCAGCATGTAAAGGCAGGAGGGAATGAGTGCATTAACTGGTACCATCCCAGTGGGACATATTAATACTTAAGTACTGTTCTCCTCCCCATCCCTGTCGCTATTAAGGAGGTGTAATTATATTAGTTTTCTCACGTGTGCCGAGTTCAAGCCCTCATCTCTCTGGATTTTCCTCTTCTGTTTTTTTTTTTTTCTTGCTCATCACATCATACATCTTTGATGTTGTGTGTTGTTTTAAGTTTATTCCCCTAATAATTGCAAAGAATATATTTGTTTCTCTTGATGACCATTATTTATTTATTAGATAAGTATCTTTTTTAACCCCCAAGAGAACACCGAGCTGCAACAGTGTCATGGAATTATATACACAGGGTAAACGCAGTTACACAGATTAACTCCAATAAGCACGCAGTGCAAAGACATCAGCGCAAGAAACCAACCAGAGTGCACATCTAATACGTTCACACTCAGTGCTGTTTATTATTGCTATAGACATAAACATATTAGAGATATTGTATAAACAAACATATCTATACAGAGAACACAAACAAAAAGTGAAGAAATCTTCATATTCAATTGTATTATTATTATTTTTATTATGTAATCATTGTCTTTCCTGTCAGTTCTGTTCCTTTCATTGCTGTTATCTTGCATTTCTGGAACTGAAAGAATGGCTATAGCTTATGCTGAGTAGTCTCATTACTTGCCCGGAAATGTTGGTAGGTTAAAAGTTAATGCTAGTCTCTGGAGGCTCACTTGACTCTCTCTGAGGAGGCAAAAAAAAACAAAAAAACAAAACAACTGAAGCTGAAATCAATAATGCCACTTTCACTTTAACCAAATTATTAGAGTGCCTGAAAGAGAAAACCTTGTTAGGCAGCGAGTGTTTGTTCTTATATACTCACACACAGCAATCAGAGCTTCACACTGTTTGACCTGTCAGCTAGGATCAGACCACCTGAGTTGAAATGTTTCCCCTGCAATGAGCTTTCACCTACACTGCACTGGTTAATGACTGCTTTACTCGAGCTAACAAACCAATATAGTTTTTTGATTCTGAAATGAATGGGTTGGTGTATTTGTGTGTGTGTGTATGTGTGTAGTGAGTATGTTGTGAGCAGGAGACTCAGATACGCTTCACTACTCAGTGTGACGCAAACATAATAACTGATGTGACCTAGGCACCACACTTATAATGGCCACCACTTTAAACAGTGTGCCCAAACTGCAGTGGCAGAATTATGTCATTATGTTGAATAAATGCACTCGAGTGGGAAGGTGGTTGATTTTGTTGAGTGTTTATAGTCCTGTTTGGCTCTTAACCTATCCAGTGAAAATATGTGTAGGTGAGAAAGCTGTCTGCAAAAACAGGCTTTCATTCTCCATTATTATAAGCAGGTGACCTGCTGTTGAGTTCCAATTCATGGAGAGAGCCTCAAAGGAAAAGGTCCAGTGTTTTGAATCATGTCTCTTTGGAGAAATAGGGTGCCATATCTCATCAGAAGAATATCTCTCCAACTATTAACCAAAGGGATGGATTGAAAATGCTTTGAACTTATGTTGCAGCCAGTGACATGGGGAACATTTATGTACCAGCAAGTTCTGCAAAAGGGTTTTGCTATGGCCAGTCCCCTACCTAAACATCAGAAACTGATCAACAACAAATAGGAAAAAAAATTAATAACTAATCACCCCCCTAAAGTCAGTACTTTGTAGAGCCTCCTTTTGAGGCAATTACAGCGTGCGTGTTGTGTTGGATAAGTCTCTATGCTTTGGGTCATTGTCCTGTTGGAAGGTGAACATCTGTCCCAGGCCCAAATCACTGACAGACCCAAAAAGATCAAGAATATCCCTGTATTTAGCACCATCAATCTTCCCCTCCACTCAGAGCAGTTTCTCAGTCCCTGCTGCTAAAAAAAACATCCCCACCACATGGTGCTGCCACCACCATGTTTCACTGTGGGGGTGGTGTTCTTGGGGTGATGAGATGTGTTGGTTTTGAATACTTTCACAGGACCCTGCATTAGGCCTTTGCGAGGATAACTAGAATTCTTCATACAAGACTCATAGCTGGCCATTAAAAAGTGTTCACAAGCTGTCATAGTTATGCACATAAATATACATTGCCATCTTGTGTTCATATGATTTAGTAATCTTTTACTCCCATAAGCATTTTATTTTAAATGGGCCATACAGTGGCAATCTCAATTTCATTTTTCTGTGGCATACGTCTGTGTAGTATTAACTTTTGTTTTAAAAGTTCACAAGTCTGTACAGTCCATATATGGTAGCCTAGTTAGTTATAATTATATATATTAAAGTTGCAAAGTGACAGCTAGGTGGTTGGAATGGTATGACAATTAATTGCTGTGATGTTCCTTAAAGTAATCGCTATGGTATACCAGTTTTTTGCTGTGGTGTTACCAAGCATATGTGAGATGGGTGTGTTATGGTATGGTAGTTGTTGTGCTATTTGAAGTAGCTGCCATTATGTTGCTTAGTGGGTGGTAAGGTGTTTCTAGGTGGTGGCTTGGCATTTGCTCTAGTATCACTGGTGGTTGCTATGGTATTGCCAAGTAATGTCTTTGGTGCCCCATGTTAAAGGTTGGGTGTTACAAGTGTATTTATATCATCATTACATTTGAAGGCTACCAAACCTGTTACATCACAACACATTCTGCAACAATGGGTTGCTTCTCAGACATCATGTGTCTGAAATGGCTCTGCACACAGTACTGTGCTGTTGTATGAAACAGAAAAACTGTTTATAACGAAAACCAATAGTCAGAATTTCTTTATACCCAAGCATACAAGTAATACAAGACAATGCTAAACAAAATTTACTGAAAAAGAGACATCAGATCAATAAAGTCACTGTGTGTAAAGCAGCAAGGCTCCTTGCTGCCCAGTAGGTGACAGGTGAATATGGAGAGCTTGCATCCACAGGGATTCGGAGGAGAGGCAAGAGTAATCTCTCTGCTTCTCTCTGAGGACATGACCCTGGAGAGATGAAACACCAGGGCATGTGTAGTAACCTTTCAGCTGACGCTTTCACAGCCAAGAAGAATGGAACCAAAAGGGGAAAGGACAAAAATCGATGGTTAAAGACAGAGTGGTGTTCAATGCTGTGCTTGTGGAGCAGAATACAGAAAAATATCCTTTTCCATGAATCGATTGTGGTCCGTAGAAAGAGAGGAATGTAGAGAAGTGGTGAAATACAGAACAAGGTCATGGTGGATATAATAAATAATGTGAGTTATCTAATGAGCATAATTTTTTGCATACCTAGTTTTCATGGACCACCATCAGCTACATGGCATTTGTGTTGGACTAATGATACAAGATATAGAAGTGTTCTCCTGCCTGCAGTGCCTGGATGATGCTCTCATTTTTCACCAGATTTAAAAACAAAATAAATTAAAAAACTGCTTTATACTGATAATGCTAACATTATAGACAGACATGTGAAACTGGTGAACAGGGAACACTTGCAGGGTAGGACCGTCAACATAATTCAGCCCTGGGGTTGGAGGTGTGGAGTCAATTGCCCCCATTGCCCTCCCAGAGGCCCACACCCATAGCATGTTACTGGGTTCTCCCAATGCCTAGTCCATTCCAACTGTGTCTAGAAATCAATGAAACATACATGAAAATACTCTATATTATTAGAATGAAATCCAAAAGTCAGTGAGTTATTGGTAAAATTACTCACATTTTGGTTAGAAGAGCCCGGTTAGTAGAACCCAGCTGAGCACAGTTGGAAGGACAGGTTTGGTTGCTGATTCTCTGTGATTCTGGTAATGGCTACATACACCAGACACAATATACTGTTTATTGTTTCCTTTTTATTTGTATTCTAATGTTAGTTGTGCTCTATATATTGTATATATTACAAGTTACATTGTACATTGCAAATACATTGTGTAATTTAATTTATTTAATTGTAATAATTTAAACAATTGCCATGAAAAATGTACAATGTGCCCTACACAGCAGCTGCTGCTCAGTGTGTACACTGTATAATTCTGTGATTGCCTGAGGCACCTCTTTTATTTACACGGACATGGATTGACATACCTATCAGTTCAGCACTAATTCTGTCTTCCTGAGATATCCTAAAATAAGTCCACTGAAAATAAAATGGAAGAAAAATACAGACTGGAATAAAATGTCTCAGGTCATTTGAAGTGGGCCAACAATGGACATGAATGCATGCTACTGACAAATCAATTTTCATCTGCTATGACATTGCATTATTCATAAGCCTTCAAGGAAACCAAAGCTGCATCTGACACCTGGGCACAACAAAGGCTGATTTAACTCATTTAAAATGATGCAAATATGGTGAATTGGATTTTATATATTTATTATATAAGAAATCAAATTAATCACCAAGAACACATTTTGGGAAACAGTGTACTTTGATGTATCAAAGACAACTTTCAATTGTACAGCAAGGAGAGTTAACACCCGATATACATTCTAAAACTCTTGACCGGACGTGTACATACAGTATATTATGCAGCAGCAAGTTGTTAATCAAGACATCACTCTAGAGATCACATTACCACCTCCTCCTTGTTTCTATACTACAGCTTCACTTTGTACTTCTATAATCGGACTGCTGTCCATTTTTTCTCACATACCTGTGGACCCACAGGATCACCACAGTGCAGGTATTATGTCAGTGGTGGGTCATTCTCAGCACTGCAGTGACACTGACCTGGTGATCCTGTGGGGTCCGGAACACTGAAGATAAGGGTGAAACAAGGCGAACAAGGTATGCAGACAAACAAATGGACAGCAGTCTAATTTCTACAAAGTCTATGAACTACAAAGTGCTCCTTTGTGGTACGCGAAGCTGATTAAAATGAACAGTGAGTGTAGAAACAAGGAGGTGGTCATAATGTTTTGGTAGATTGTAAACCAGTAAAACAAATCAATTTAATTTGAACACATCAATTTAAATCATGCTGTGATGTGAGCCATTAACAACATGCTGCTGTATGTATACCACCGAACCCAAATTGGGTGTTCTAAAACTTTTGACCAGCAGTGTATATGTAAACTTAGTTAACTCACTTGACTCCATCTGAAGTTACATGTTTCAACACAGAATGTTTCATTTATCTTTTTTCCTCAGATGATCAGTGTAATCACGACTGCCGCGTTTCTAGTTGCCAAGTACTTGAGCTCTATTCAGCATGTGTGAATAGCAGGGATACAGTAGATCACGCCTGCTCAATAGTAGGGTGAACGGCAATTTGACTCTGTGAGCACAAGCCATTGCTAAACGGTGTGATGACTCATTCCACATTGTTCAGAGAACACGACCAGCCTTTTCCACTAGTGTATATATTGGTGGAGTGTAAAAAACGAATCATACAAATATACTTTTTAATATTAAAATGTGCAATTTTACTGTAATTGTAATCTGAATTATTCAATGAACAATGCAAAATTAATTTAAATAAAATGTACAAATGTTCCATTGTTCGCAACAGACCAATCAAGCATGCACAATTTAAAAAGCTCAACACAACTAATGTAACAAGTGGTTTCTCCACATTTAATAGAGAAAAGGTACTTTTAATGATGACTTCAGCCTCATTCTAATCAACACCTTCAAGACAAGCTTTTTTAGTATATGAGGAATCTTAGTTCATTCCTATTTTGGGGTTTACTTGCTGCAACCTCCTTCTTCAAATCCCACCAAAGATTTTCTATGGGGTTCTAAGGCATCTATGATGGCTACTCCAAAATTCTCCATGACTTTTTCTAATACTAAGCTTTGAGGTATGCTTGGAATCCTTGTCCTGTTGGAAGGCCCAAGCCTTAGCTTCCTCACTGAAGGCATGGCGTTTTCTCCTAGGATTTCCTGATACTTGATAGATTCCACTTGGCTTTCCTCAAGCTTTAAGTTTCCAGTGCAAGGGGAAGAAAATGGAGTTCGTTTCAGTATAGGCTTCATTTTTCTTCCTCCAGACGTACTGCTGATCCACAGGTTCCAGTTTTTTGGGTCAGTAGACATACTGTATATGTCTTGGTGTTCAGGCATTGAGACCTTCAGTATTAAGTATGTGCTTTATTGTGCAAACTGAATATCTTGATGTAGGTCTTCACCCAAGGGTTTTTGACCACCTTACTTTTCAATTTTCAGTTCTGGTGCACAGAGCCAGCCCATGGCACAGGTGGTATAGGTGAGTGGTGGGGGCACTGTACATGTATAGGAGTGCCTGTTTGCTCCAATTGAGGAGAAAATGTCTAATAATATAAACCCTAATATGTCCTGTGATGTGTGTGCCATGCAGCACATTAAACCTCCTGCTCACACTCTAGTTAGACTTACCTATATGTGGGGAAGGAGCACCACATATATGTATATATGGGTTTTTATGTGTAAAGGCATAGATTATATTACATAGCACCTGCTATTATATGATACATCATGTAAACTCACAGCAGCTTTCTTATAATGACATCGGACAATATTAGTTTCATAAGGAAGTGGGGTAATGTAATTATTTGTGCAGTTTATCAGTGACCTTTATTTTCCTCCGAATGTGCCGCATCAGCACTCCTGTGTCAGGAAGTGCAGAAATAAGACAATCCTGTCAGCTGCTCCGGTCTAAACATTTGTGATTCAACACAGCATTTAGTTCCATTCCCCTTCCTATGAAAACATTAAAATGGTACTATATACAATTTGGGTCTCGTCACCAACAACTAACGGCACCCAAATTTCTTCTCACAAGCACCAGAACCTTGAGCATTATGTCAACAAAGGTTCTTTTAAAACAGGAGACAACAGCAACTATCCTTTGTAAAACTAGATGAATGAAATGAAATGTAAGTTGTTTAGCACATTAGAATGCTAGGCCAACTTTATGGAATGTTTTCTTAGTTTGATGTACTTTTATTCACCCAAAAATTTGACAAGTATTTATAATAGACAGTCACACATGCCAGATCTTGTTATTGTTATGACTACTCAAATTTGTCTTAATTTGAGATGTAGAAATGAACAGAATATAGGTATTTGTATGAATTTATATGGGATAAAAACAATTTTAATTTTTAATTTTTGCTGAAGGACTGAACACTTTATATCTTAGACATCTTGTTGGAAATTGATCATCTAGGGTTTTGCAAAATACCTTATAATAGTCCAAATAAAATAAAGAAACAATAACAAAATAAATGTTATATTATCTGTGTAAATTATCTATGTATGAGTATTAGCGCTTCTCAGGACTTTTATTCTGAAGTTTGAACACTATGTGAGCAAAAATGCGAGCAAACAGCCCCTTCCTTCTCATTTTCCTCTGTAACCCAATATCTGGCTGATCAGTCAAATTCTGCATGCAGGTTGAGAATATAGACATGAACAGAGCAGTAAACATACAATAGAAGACTCCTTTGGCTTTTAAAGTGGGGTTTTACTAAGTTGGAAACAAGTGAATCTTACCTGCTTGATTGCTCATTCATAATTCATCACACAAGGATGAACACCAATGTAAAAGATAATTCTTTTGTTATGACTATATGGTAGTTTGTTATGATATGGGTATGATGATGTAGTGCTAATCATTGGTGAAATTAAATGGAAAATGTTGTGCTATATTGTTGACTTAACTTAGTCTTAAATGTGAGACCTTTTCACTAAATTAAGAAGTCTGAGCTGTATAATCTCTAGAGCTCTCAAGTGAAGTTATGCAAGAATTTGCCTCATAATTAAAAAAAATGCACTCTCATGTTTATACTTCATATCTTATACTCTCACATTCTCTCATAACACATACTGGTCCAAAGACGGTCTGCTCACACTTTAGCAATCATTCTATATTATTTTGTTTTTAATACTTTTGTTCCATTCTCTTTGTTCTTTTTGTCATTTGTGTCTGTGATATCCATTGTTGACCAGAGGAGCACGGGTTCCCCTTTTGAGCCCTGTTTCTTCCCAAGATTTCTTTCTCCTATTCTGAGGGAGATTTTCCTGGCCATTGTTGCCCACTGGCTTGCTCATAAGAGGCCTGGAGCTGCTTTCTGACAACACCTTTGTTGTAAAAAGCAATAAATAAATAAAATATGGTTTGATTTGATTTATTTCTACACATAATTTGGCTGCACTACAGTAAATACTATGGAGGTAAAAATGTCCTTTCATTATTTGGTTGCTTGGTATTTTTGGTTTATTAAAGATCTGTCATATCAGTCTAGATTAACCACATAAAGCTGATGAATAAAATGGATTATGCACTGGTCCATGTACCCACAAGAAAAAAGAGAACATGTAAGTACAGTTATAAATAGCTAATGAGCTCACTCTTCATGAAGCTATTTATATACGATCCAAAATGGGGCAACCCTGTACTTGCCTCATAGATTCACAATAGGCAGAGAAAGCACTTTAGTTTGGCTGCTCTTCCTGTTATTAAAACACTTTTTTTAATAGTTTTTTTTTTTTTTTTTTTTAAAGTTGTGTTTGGATACATTGGTGTGTCTGGCAATGTAAGTATAACAATTACACTAGATCCAACTGCATAGTTGGACATGGAGTTGCTTGTGGTGACAACACACAAAATAATTTTTACTAGGGAATAAACAAGCACATTTAATTGTCTTTTAATTAACTCTTTCTTTTTAGGGTCCAGATGTAGTTTATTTGGAACCAGTCTTGTGACTGGAAGTGGTTTGATTCCCTGAACAGGCAGGACATGACCAAAGTTCCCTTGAGCTAGATACTTAATTCCTCAGCTGCCCCCTGGGCACTGTGGATAGGGTCAGGTGTGGTCACTGCCCCCAATTTTTTGGAATTCGTGAGTGTGTATGTGTGTGTTTCACTCTGTGGGTGGGTAAAATGTTCAGGACAAATTCCCCCACAATTCCCCTGTTTGCAAGAAGAGTGTCTCTATATGCACATTTACATTTACATTTACAAAAATGTCTCTTTAAAAAACCATCTACTGGAAGGTTCTTTAGGAAATTAAAAGTTGTTCCTTGGCCCTGGTGTCAGCACCAACAACAAGAGTGAGGCACAGTAAATGTGCAAAGTCTTAAAACTAAACTTTCTCCTGCTGGTTTTATTTCTTTCTCTGAATGTGCCACATTAGCTTTCATATTCAGAGCAATTCTCATTCATTTTGCTCATCTCTCCCTCTAACAATACACCCACAGTAAAGGACATTCATAAAGTATGTGGCCGAAACATCAATAATTGAAACTTAATTATTTATTCGTGCTTTTCAGAGGAGCTGCTGCTCTAATGTGGTCTTCTTCCAGCTGCTTTTGTTGTTAAATGAAATGTAGGACCACTTTCATTTCATTCAGTTTGAAGAGAGGCATATAACTGGAGAAAATAGCTAAAGAAAATGATGTGGAATTAGTTATTTAATATTTAGTGTCAAGACACTGTTCCTCCTGCTGAGTGCAGAAAACATACTGCAAGAGTGGGCCTAGACAAACCCACCCCAGCTGGCTGTCAGCACATTATCATACAGATGCTTTGATCCCTTAGTATCTTTACACTGGACCATTTATATACATAAATGTTCCATAAATAATACATATTTAATAAGATGTCACTATAGCTTGTTTTACACATTTATAATGAATCATACATTTGAACCATTAAAGGTTAATGGAAATATGTTTTCTGGTGCATTTTCATGCACTTGAATTTTAGATCATCAATAAAAATGAATAAATTAAAAAAAATTTATATTTTTGAAGTTAGTATTCCTCTAATCTGACAGACATGTGGAAAATTATCTCCTAGTAACTGCAGACATCTGACTGCTTTTAGTCCTGTATTGTGTGTGGTGACTCTAATGACACCCTTTTCCTTTAGAGAGTTGTCCTCCTCGTCTTGTGAGAGCTGCTTTGCCTCAGGTCATTGAAGGATCACCCCCGGAGAGTGGAGCTGGGAATCAATCAGGACTCCGGTAATCAGGAGTATAATGCGAGTAGGCAGTGTGGAGAATGGAGTCGCTCCTTTGACTGACATGCCAATCAGTGGCCATGACATCCCAGTCTCATCACCCATACACGCTTACACACATGTCTTTCAGCAGGAAATACTGTACGACAGTGTGTTAAGCAGATCCACCAATACAGCTAAAACTACTGTATGCCAAATTTAGAGCTGACTACTGAAACAAGAAGCTGTTTGCTTCATTCAGTAAGAACAGAGGCCTGTTTACAGAATTGTAAGAACCATTTCATAACTGAGACAGAACTGCATGCCAAGCAATCTGACACTGGATTTTTTCACCTAGGTCTCCCATAAGGTCAAATCAGTCATGCTGTTACCTACTCAAGTTTCTACCTATGATCTGAGTACATGTACTGATAAAGAGTGATATGGCCAGCTTAAATAAGTACGCAATCAACAAAAGCAAAGCATAATTAATGCTAAAACAACATCTTATATACCATTACAGCTTAGCTAAAAACACAGTCTATTCGTCCCAAAATCAAGCAAAAACAAAAGGTTAATAAATGCACAAAAGCCTGTGAAAGTCTCAGTATGTCACATAAAACTGTTTTTTTTTTTCTAGTGAAGAAATCTCCTAGTGATGCTCCTTTGTGGCTGCTGTTTTGTTGACAGGCCTGAGTCCATATTCACACCAAATTTTCATTAAAATCTCCCCTGTCTTGTCTTCCTCTCTAGGGACTGAGGCGATCTGCACAAAACGTCTTTCTTCATTTTGAATACAACTCTGATAGGCTTGCAATGAAAGGCCATTTCAAGGTGCCCAACTGCTGTTCGGTGTATTGGCATGAAGGAGCAATTCTGTGTTTATGAATATTCATGTGTGTTTGCAAATTAATCTACTAAACCTGGAAAAATAATGTCATTAGCAGTTGTCAGTTACATCTGCATACATTACTCCTGTTCTGTGACAGCGTATTTGCCAGTGAACACAGAAATAGCTTTTCAAAAGATTTGATTTATTGATTTGGAATGTTGGTGCTAAGACATTGTATACATGATTGCACAGTGCACATATATTTCATATGTACAGTCACGTGAAAAGTTTATGACACCCTATGGAATCTTTTTTCCAGTCAATGTCAGAGACTTGCATACAGTACGAATTGAGTTTTTTTCAGCTGAAGGAGGAAATACCAACCTTTCGGACACAGCATGTCCTAACCTGAAAAATTGCATTTCTATTAATTAGATTTTACAAATGATGTTTAAAATACATACTCTATGTATTTGCTGAATTTTACTCTTATAACCCAAGATCTGCACTTGTGGGCAGTAACATGCCATTTTCTAGGCTTTGTAATTCAGGATCAGAGTAGCATACAGACAAGATACACATCATAATAAACTGCAAGATGTAGCCTTTCTAACCAAGATTGTGTGTTGCATTATGAGTGAGCAATTAAGCTCAGCAAACAGCTACAATTCATTAATTTCTAACTGAATTAAATCTCAGTTTAAATATCAAAGGAGCTTAGTTCTTATAAAAAATGTTTTATCAAAATGTTTTATCAAAACACTGTCAAATATTTAAATTCTCTTTATTTTTACATCTCAAATGAAGACATATTTGAGTGGCTTAGGATCTCCTGACAATATCTGCTGTGTGTAACTGTCTCTTATAAATCCTTTTCTGTGACAAATATGTCAAAAAGGAATTTGTTCACATTGCCCCGAAAACAATGCCACTATTATGATGAAGTAAATTTCTATTTTATTTAGAACTCTTTCTTTTCTCCTTGACCAAGGCCTAATTTGACAAGATAACTCAAGGATGGTTCAAGCTTCTGACATTTCAACCTTATTGAGGCCACTGTTTTCCAGGGAATATTCTTACATATTGTTTTATATCCTTCCCCTGATCCATTACTTGCTCAAATCAGGCAAGAGATAGCCATTGGCTAGAGGTTAGGGAACCAGCCTTGTGATTGGAAGGTTTGATTCCCTGAAATGATAGGATATAATTGAGGTGCCCCTGAGAAAAGCATTTAACTACACAACTACTCCCCGGTTGCTATGGATAGGGCAGCCCAATGTATGCTGTAAGGCATGTATGCTCACTGCCCCCTAGTGTGTGAATTCCCTAGTGTGTATGTGTGTGTTTCACTATGTGGATGGGTTAAATGTGGACAAATCAGGACAAATGTCCCCGTGTATGGGTTGCACAGCATGGGTTGCATGGCATCCACAGACAGTTCTTTGGACTTCATGGATTGGTTTTAGTTGACATTGCAAGGTAGATTGTGGGTCATTATAATCCTAAGTATGTGCCTTTCCAAACTATGCTCAATCCATTCAAATTGCAACAGGTGTTCTAGACACATCTCAAGGATAATTACAGCAAACAGGATGCACCTGACCACAATTTTATGTGCCATAGCAAAATGTCTGAATATTTTTGTAAATAAGAGATTTCAGTTCTAATTACTTTTGAAACTCTCTAAAAACATGTTTTCACTTCATGATTATGGATAATTAAATGTAGACTGGTGTGTAAAAATGGCAATTTTGATCATTCAAAATTCAATCCATGACAGCAAAGTGTGCAATAAGTAACTAGGTCTGAATGCTTTCTGAATCCACGGTACAACAAAATTAATTTGTTAAATTTGTTTTGCTCTAAGACTAATGGCTTTTGCTAAGTGACTCATACAGAAAAAAAGTCTGTCCTTTCGAAATTGAGCTGAAATATTGAACTATAACATGCCCTGCTACAGAACCACAAGGTCTCATGAAACAACAAATATGTATTGCAAAATGTTGAAAGGCTCCAGTTGTCCATACCCAGTATCACAATGTTAATCATGAAGACACAGACAATAGCCCTACTTCAAGGACATGGAAAGCAGGAACGCGCTTAAATAAAACTGGAGATGAAAACATGCCAGAGAACAACATGTACCTTCCCATTTTGATCTAATGTTTTCATATACCCTTTTTCCAATTACATCCTGTCCCTCAATTTTGTGTTGTTTAATATTCATCAACATAACTTCTATTTTGCTATCTTGGAACAAACACTCACCTTTATCAGTTGAAGTATGCTACTGGGTATCATAATTTAATCCAAAGGTATTTTCCCAAATGTGTGCCATTTCAAAGGTTTCAATTAAAATAAAAGAAACCTTCTTTATTTTTAATTGATCTTGTTTAGCACATGGTTTTATCTTGTCCCGAGCCAACCATTTTTTAACAGAGTTAAAAAGATTTTTGCTTGAGTGTTGTTGTTAATGTAACATGTGTTTCCAAGGGTCATAATTGTCTTCCCCTGAAGAGAAGACTGATTGGTACTATGTGCTGGGATTGGAAGACCAGGGGAACACTATATAAAGGCTTATTACATTTTGATAAGGACATGGGTATAGTTGGTTATTTCTTTACCCCTATAATTTTCATGAAAAATGTTGCTTCCTTGTATCCCACTCATATTTCCAGTAAATGCTATTTAGTTTTTTTCTTTTCAACATATTTACCCTTAACTGAATGAACACCCTTGCACTGATATGTTATTGTGGTTTGCCATCATTTTTATTTAAACCTACAACTTAATTGCAGCATCTCTGCCCTCTCCTGCTCACAGGGTGTGACAAACAGTGGCAGTGGTGGGATGGCAAGCTGAAAGAAAGTGAAGGGGCCAATAAGAATTGGTCTGCAGAAGGTGGATCCAGCCAAAACAATGTCTCCTGAAACTGAATCAAACCCAGATAAATGGTGGGACACAATGGATTTAGAAGATGAGTTCACAGCCCTGGGTGCATGTCCAAAGGCACAGGATGGTCCTCACATGAAGTCATTGGAGGTGTCTGAACTGAATGTTTTTCGGCCAGTTTCACTCGACACAGCAAGACAGAAAGGCAGCTTTAAATAGTTTTGTGAAGTCTGGCAAAAACATAACCAGATGGGATGCACGTTGGGCTAGGTATTGATGCTGCAGCTGGGCCAGTAAAATTGTAAATTATTTCATTATCTACAGAGTCCACAGAGTACTTCTTCCCACTCCAGCATCCAGACGCTCTCAGCCATTTGGTCTTCAGGATTCAGGTGGTGAGGTGTCAGAGAGGTGTATCGGACTCCAAAATCCCCTGAGACCAACCGACAGGAATTCAGATGGAAGTTCATACCAGCAAGGGAGACAATAAAAGTACCATCTGAAAGGCCTGTATTGCTGATGGGTGAGACCAGACATGCAAAGTAAGGAGGATATAAGGGAATTCATCATCCTGAATTAGTTGTTCTGGGTCATGCCTACAAATGTCTGCACCTAGGTCCAGGAGAATGAGCCTGCAAATTGACTGGTTGCAGATCAGTTGGCTCAACAGTACTAGAATGCTTGATGGGGACTGCCTTGGTCTTCAGCAGCACTAGCAAGGGAACAAATGCTTGTTGGAGGTGAGGTCAGCTCTGTGCAAGATGGACAATGTGCAAAATGGACAAAAATTAAAAGGTTCCCTTGTTTGTTATTATTGTTAGCAGCAAGGATATAAGATATCCTATAAAGCATTTGGCCTCTTAAGAAGCCCAAGTTGTCTAGCTACTGTTATTTATCAAGAGAGGGGACATGCTTTTACAAGACTGAGGGGAAGCAGTGGCAAGTGAACCCTGCGGAATCTTTAACAGAAGTTCAGGGAATTCTATTGATATTTTTGTAGTGGTTAATGGGCAGTGTCTGCAGACCATGCTAAATACTCAGAGTGGTATGACTTTAGTTAAAGGGGATTTTTTTTGCCACCTAGCAGGGTTGACCAAAATACAGTATGGACATTGTGACATAAAAATTACCCTACAACTGATGTAACCAAGAGACATGGTGATAGGCAGGGACTTACTGGTCTTGACAGTCCACTTGACTGGTTTGACAGTCCACTGTTACATTATCCTGTCCTGTGTTAACACATTCTTTGAACCATTACCTGCTATATCTGAAAGCCTGTTTGAGGGGTTTGAAAGTAGGAAGAAGGGCAAACAAAAAGTCACATCAGAAAAGGCATCTGGAGAATACATCCACCAAACATCACACATCTTACCCCTACTCAATGGCAGGTTCCTGCAAACATAGGCACACTTCAGCAAGAGGATTCTTTCCTTGCTCTCTTGTATGATCAATTAGGAGAGGAGAATGGTAGTGGGTTACTTGGCTGTCAAAACAGCTATATACTAATAGACAATGTTCTCTATTTGTCAGATTCACCTGAGAACTATTTGGTTCTTCCCACAAGCTGCAGATCTTTAGTGCTACATCTTGCACACATTATCCTATGGACAGATCAACTTGGACAAATCAATCCTACCTTATGGTTAGCTACAGCTTCTTTGGGCCTTCTATGTATACAGAAGAAAAGCAGTAATATGCTGATAAAGCATCTCTGCAAGCCATATCCATTATCTCCATACCATTCAGCTGTGTAGCTATAGAGATCATAGGCCCTCTTGAGAAGAACAGCTCAGGGTTTAGGTATATATTGACTGTCTGTGACTATGCCCCAGTTCCCTGAGGCTTTTCCCTTACATTCCATCCCCATCCCTAAGGTCAATGCTGTCCTTGTGCAACTCTTTTCCAGAGTGATTTCCAGATTAAATTCTCACTGATGAAGGCACAAATTTTACCTCTTGTCTTATGTCCCAATTTCACTGGTATCTGGGAATCTGGTTGCACTTCCTTCTCTTTGCTTATTGAGAGGTAACTGAGGCTTTGGTAGGGTTCTCACCATTTGAGCTTCTTTATGGGTGTCTGCAGGTTTGCATTGATTTCAAAAGGATCAATGCAGTTTTAAGGTTTGATGCTTACCCCATGCCCCAAATTGATGACCAGCTTGCAGCTTCATAACCACTTAAGATCTCAACAAAGGGTACTGGCAGGTTCCAATGACAAAGGAATCTGAGGTGTACACTTTTTCAGACACCCTGGGCCTCTTTCAATTCACTGTTATGCTTTGTGGACTACATGGTGCTCCAGCAACCTTTTGGTGTTTGATGGACTGCATTTTAAAAGACTGTGAAGTGTGCATGTGACTACTACTCTCAGGCATTATGACACAGTCCTAGAACACATTGATAAAGCTAGATCAACCCTCAATGTGGACAAATTTAAATAGGATCATCCAGAAACTCAATACCTAGGGTACCAGTTGGGAAAGGGTTTGATCCAACCACAAGTGGATAAGGTGGATGCAATTAGAAATAGTCCCTGAGCTCACACAAAGAAATGCAGGCTTTCCTTGGCTTGGTTCAATGGTACCACAGACTTATCCCACAGTTTTTTACCATAGCTACCCCACTAACTGGTCTGACCCTCAAGTCTGGAAAAAATCCATTAAGGTGGACAGACAAAGAAGAAGTCAAAGAAGAAATTATCTAGCCATCAGGGAATTAGAATGGGTTAGATTATTGTTTCAAGTAGAAGTGAAGAATTCTTTCTTGCAAGTGAGAGAAGTAGGTCTCACTAGGAGATAAAATAGGATTATGGTAAACCCACAGTTTTTAATTAGTGTCTCTTTTTAATTACTGTTCAGTAAACCCACAAAGCAAAGCTTTGGATATGTGAAGAATTAACATTTAACACAGCCTGTTTTCTAGGTATCAGGAAATGATCATGCTCCTACTCGTCTGACTGGTCCTACTAGCCTAGCCAGCTTTACTCCAATGGGAGGTCATATTTGAAAGGTCTCCATAATATTGATCTGTTTTTTCAAAGGAAATAAGCCCCAAACCAACACAAACACAGTTTAAAGCCCTATGGCCATCCTTCAAATCCCAGCACAATTTTTGGAAGAGCAAAGATCAGCAGGACCATGTCCCATGTCAGCTTACTCGCTTATGTACACAGATGTGGACCTAGCTTTTCCTGATACAGAATTGTATCGTAAAGGACCTTGTAAACTCTCTATATAGATGGTGCTATTTGCAGGGCTTGGTTATTTGTCACTATCACTATCATAATATAATGGATTGTACTGCTTTGTCCTTAATTGCACTGTCTAATTTATATTTGTGTTCAGTAAATCTCGGATCTATTGGATCTATAGTGTCCTAAATTAGCAGTGGCAGACTCAGGCTTTGTGAAGGGCAGAGGTGAAAAAAGGGCACCTACTGAACAAGGTAATTACAGTTAGCATTGTGTTTTTAAGCTAAACACTGTCTTTACAACTTTAAAGAAAGCTTGCTGTATTACCTCCTCACATGCTGCAGTAGAATAATCTCAGACTATATGAAAACACTTTAAAGACAAGAACATCATTTGATGCATTTGGGTTTCTGAGACATTAGAGTGATAAGTAAACTTTAAATAATTATTTAAATAATTATTTAAATAATTGTTATTTAAATAATTATTTAAATAATTGTTATATTATATTATATATTGTCATATTCTCACACATTTAGGGACACTCTTTACAGTGCTGCATCACATTTTATCTACATCTATCCACATATTGCAAACTTCTTTAACAGGAGCAGAGCATGGCAATTTATTCCAGCCTAAAAATGCAAATGTAAATAAGCACACATCAGTTCCAGAAAAACAAATCCTGTGTTTTCATCTCAATGCAACTAAAAAGTGCATTACAAAAAATGTGAATAAATATTGATATTTTAAGCCTTCTAGTATTATTAGAATATTTCATTTTAAGTTTAAGATTAATTTTAAAACTTTGACTTTAATTTTATATTATTTTATTTATGTTTTTGTGGGCACAAGAATGGAAAAAAAGAATATAAAATATGGTTAAAGTGAAAGTCTTTTTTGAATTGAAAGGCTATGTTTATGTTTAACAATAGCATGATCTTCTTGTTTCTACACTCAATGTGCATTGCATCAGCTCCAGTTACCATACAGAAGCACTTTGTAGTTCTCTGCAGTGCTGATAATTACCCACAACCCGCATAATACCTGCCCTGTGGACCTCTTGTGTCCTGACAACTGAAGAAAAGACAATGTATGCAGAGAAAAAGATGGACTACAGTCTGTAGAACTACCTAAATGTATACGATGTGTAGAAAGAAATCATAATGATATGACTACCATAGTGAACAACAATATTCTGTACAGTTTCTTTTTCCTCAGAGTGTATGATGTACAGTGGAATATATAAATAATTCATTCTGTCCATTGTTTCATGTTAGATAACGGCAAACAGAACAGACAGCCTGGTCTCCATAGTCTGTGCAGTTTCACAGTGTGACTGAAATTCTGACTGGCACTTCACATCTGTAGAGATTAATTACCTCTCCATGCACCTGAGAGAAGTTTGCCTTCTCTGAGTTTGATCATAGCATGACTGCAACTGCACTGAGAATTCCATAATAAGCTCCTGCTCTTTTATTGACTTTCTTCACCTCACATAGCGAGTACATGCATGCACAAAGCAGGAAAATGAGACCACTGTGGATAGTTAGCATCTGACACACAGCACATCAGGGAAATATTACAACAGAGTGCAAGTACAAGAAGACATGAAATGAGGTAAAGAGTAATATTGCTAAATTGTCATTTATTTTGAAAAAATGAGAGCTTTACAGCATTTTTACACACAGGAAATAAGCAAAAAGCTTAATGAATTTTAAGAAGAAAGTTAAGAAGAAAAAAAATTAATTGAATAAGTGTTGAAACCTTTTTGTTCAGAAATGATACGCAGAGATGAAAATTTTGAAGTGTGTACAATATAATATAATGTGAATTATTTTTGCTATGTTGTCAGCATATTAAAAGCCAGTGTCTCAGTCTAGCTCCTTCTCTGTTTTTACTTTGATTTCTTCTTGGTCCCTTTATAAGACACTACTCAATGCCTTGTTACACCACTGTATTGGTTACTGTCCTGTACAGTTGTGGGGGGAAAAATGCTCTTCCACCAAAAAAATCTTTGCCAGAAGATATGTACTAAACACTGGATGTGCTTTTCCAAAATAGAGATAATATAAACATGAAGAGAATGAAGGTGGATGTAGAATCAGTGAGGCTACTGGTACATAAACACTGTAAATCTATATGATGCACTGGACCGTTTGAGTGACAGACAAATGGAGAAGATAAATCTTTACGACTTAGCAGACTCAGTAAAATACTGCTTTTGGTTGAATGTTCTCCAGAGAAATATATGTAAAACTGAGAAACCCATCCATGACTTCATTTCTATCAGGACTGATTACTGTAACAGTCTCCTAATTGTTCTTGAAAAAAGCAACAACAACAAACAGCTTCAGCTGATTGAGAGTTCAGCTGCCAGGGTTTTCACCAGGAGTTAAAGAAGGGAACACGTTACTGTCATTCTTAAATCCTTACACTGGATACCAGTCCATTACAGAATTTATTTAAATGTGCCATTACTGGTCCGTAAATGTCTTAATGGCTTAGAACCAGTAATATATATATATATATATCTGATATGATGCAGCTATTTGAGCTGAAGTCTCAGATCATTAGGAACAAGTCAGTTAGTCCTGCCTAAGGTAAAGACTAAACATGGAGAAGCAGCATTTAGCTACTATGCTGCAGTTAACTAAAATCAGTCAGAGAGCAATGGAAGGGCCCCAACACTAGATATTTTAAATCCATGCTGAAAACGTTCCTGTTTGATCAGGATTTCAGCTCAGTTTAAACACTGTTAACTCTATCCTGTAATGGAAAATCTCTCATTCTCTTGTGTTCATTTTTATTTCTTTTAAATATACAGTATGTTTATTTTTATTGCTTTTTAATCATTATTTTTATTATATTTTATTACTTTATCATTTTTAAATGGCTTTTTTGCTTGTATTAATTCAATGTATTTTTATTTGATTTCTGTTTAAGTCTTGTAGTTTGTCTGTAGGTTACTCTGATCCTGAGTTATGATGCCTAGAATATGGCATGTAACTGATAGCAAAGTTTGGATCTCAGGTTCTAAGACTTAAGCAAAAATCTATCACCTATACCATATAACTTTTTGCACACCTATTGACCAAAAACAATTTTCAGTGTGTACACTGAGTGTTTTTGTTTTGTCCTCACTTAACACACTAGATTCAGCTCATAAAGTGTTTCATAACTAACTGAGAAGTTTAGTCAGGTGTATAAGAGCAGGAGAAATACAAACCTCTGCACAGTATCAGGTTCAAGGACGTAGACTGAACTACATAATTAAACACAAAGTTGCTGAAAATGAGAAGTATAAACACTTGTCTTATTACAGCTACTGTTCATAAGTGTTAAACATGCAGTAGTCCAAGTGGATCCAAACTATTATTGCCCAATTTCTAAACTATACATTTCATATATAATGCAAGTGAAGGTTGCATGCTGCTTCTTAAATGAAAATCATAGTTAATCATAGTAACTGACTTACTTACTACTTACTAATCTCAATGGGATTAACCTGGTTAAATATTAGTTAAATATAAAAAATAATAATAATTAAAAACACTTTGATGAAAAACACTTATTGTTTTAACTGTTTTCATCCCATCATTCCAGACAGCTTGTTATGTTTAAATGCATCTGTACCTCCAATTGATGAGAATTTGAGAGGATGATTTCTCCCTTTATTAGGGAAGTGAGTGGTGGGCAGCTTCTGAATGTTAAGGCTGCCATTGATCACCACAGCAACATACAAAGAAAAGCCTCTGATTGGGTCCATTCTCTCCTTCTCAATGCTTATTAAGACCCCTTCAATACATATTTCAAATGTGCTGAGAAAAGCACTGCAAAGTTCTAATTTTTAATTTAAGAATTTTTTCTTTTGCTTGTTAGTAATGTTTTCCATGTAGTTACTGAATAGTAAGATGTAGGATGTAAAATGATCTCTGTATATTAGGAATTTAAGAATGATTAAATAATTATTTGTTAATGTTTAAAGAACCACCACATATAATAGAAGTTAAATGCCCATTAAACATTTCTCCTACAACCATACATGCCAGCTAAGAACCATTTACAAACATTCCAATTTAAGAGTGCCATTATAGTTAACAGTTGTTAAATTATGATATGATTTATATTTATTATCCTCTTTTTATTGTTAAAGTTGAGTCTCAGCCTGACTTTTTATTTTTCAGCATCAGTGAAGAACAAAACCACAATCATAAACATAGCCATAACCATAGCCTTCATACATACAATATTAACACAGTGTTATTGTCACACACTGCTTAAATTGCTAGTTTGGATAATATCTGCCAAGCAACAAAATCCTATTGCAGCTGCAAATGCTTTAAACTGCAAAATGCCTGATTCTTTATCAGGGAGTTGGGCTAAAGTGCTTGCTGATGGCTAAGTGTGAACACTAAAACTGTGAACAAAGGGAGGGGCAACTCATATCACCCATGGCTCTCCACTCTCAGATGATGATGAGGGAAGTGTGTGGAATCTTAAACAGGAGCACTTCATTGATCAGTTTCAGAGCTTTCTGTTTGAGCTCAAAGAATGGACAAAAGCCACATTAAGGCAGAACACGAACAATATAATGCATGTAAAAATGAATATGTATATCATGTATATTCAGAATCAGAATTACTTTATTAATCCCAGAGGGAAATTGCAAATCATTGTGTGTTCATTGTATATTCATGAATATTATTTTATATACAAGTGTATGGAACAAAACTAATAATCATTTTTATGAAAATAAACTCTGTGATAAGTTGTGAAAGTATTCACCCCCTTGGTATTTTACATATTTTGTTACATTACAACCTGTATTTGAATGTTGTTATTATTATTATTATTATTATTATTATTATTATTATTATTATTATTATTATTATTATTATTATTATTATTATTATCTGAATTATATGTGATGCGTCTGCACAAAATCCTCTAAATAGCAACCATTTACCTTCAGAAGTGAAATTAAGTTTGCAGTCTAAGTGTCACATGATGTCAGTATATATACACATTTCTGAAAGGCCCCCGAGGTTGCAATACCATTAAGCAAGAGGCATCACTAACCAAACACCACCAACAAATTTGTTGAGAAGTATGAGGTTGGGTTATAAAAAAATATCCAAATCTCTGATGATCCCGCAGACCACCACCAAATCTATTATCAAGAGGAAAGAACATGGAATGACAACAAACCTGCCAAGAGATGGCAGCCCACCAATCATGTATAGGTAAAGTCTCAGACTGGGCAAGGAGGGCATTAATCTGACAGGCATCACCAATGGTGACCCTGAAGGGTCTGCAGAGTTCCCAAGCAGAGACTGGAGTTTATGTCCATATAACTACAATATGCTATACACTCCATGGAGCTCGGCTTTATTGAAAAGTGGCCAGAAAAAAATCCTTAACTTACAAACAAAAATAGGAAGGCTCATTTTGAGTTTGCCAAAAGGCATGTGGGAGAATGTATGGGTGAAGGTGCTCTGGTAAGATGAAGCCAAAATTGAAATTTTCAGCCACCAAGGAAAACATTATGTATTGCACAAAATCAACGCATCTCATCGCCCCAGGAACACCCACAGTAAAACATGGTGGCAGCAGTATCATGTTGTGGAGATGTTTTTCAGCAGCATGGACTGGAAAACTGATCTGAGTTGAGGGGAAATTGATGGTGCTAAACCTTGAGCAAAACCTGTTTCAGTCCATCAGTGATTTGAGCTTGGGATGGAGATTCACCTTCCCACAGGACAATGACCCAAAGCATACTGTTAAAGCAACACTCAACCGGAAACATGTAAATGTATTAGAATGGACTAGTCAAAGCCCAGACCTTAATCAAATTGAGAATCTATGGACAGACTTCAAGATTGCTGTTCCCAGCATAAACAATCTAACTTCAAGGCGCTAGAGCAGTTTTGCCTTGAGGAATTTGTTGTTGGCGTCACAAAAAAATGTAATGTGCATATTTGTAGGCATGATCTGTAAATGAAATGATGCAAACCCTTCCATTGTCAATTTTAATTTCAGGTTGTGAGGTATCAAAACAGGAAAAATGCCAAGGGCGTGAATATTTTCGCAAGGCACTGTATTATGATTAATTCATTAAGCACTTTACTCTTACAGCATAAATGAGCATGGTTGCGTTGATGTAGGCTTAGAAGGTGGATGTATGTAAATGTATTGGTTTTCATATCACAAACCCAATGAATTGTAAACAAGCAGTTTTATTGCGGTACCTTTAACAGATCCCTACGGATGCTGCACTTTTTTATTATGGTCATTTATGATATTTATGTAGTTATTAATTAACTTTTTCATGGACATTTCCTAATCTCCCTTTATCCCTGTTTTGCGACTATGCATTAAAGATTAATATGCAATTGCTTCTGCTTTTTAACTGGGCAGATTGATTTTTAAGATTTTTGAAGTTTAACTGATTTTGTATTATACGGTGGTGATTAAGTGGTCCCCGCAGAAACTGCATTTCTCTTAATTACTTTTTCCAAATGATTTTTAGAAAGACTTTCCATCAGTTCTGTGTGTTAGATATATCACCTCCATACCACATTATAGTTAAAATCAAGATCAAATGTTGATATGTCTAAATATGTTAAAAATGTCAAAGGTGTTCGTGGGTTAGCACTTGATTGTTTTCTCATAATGTACAAGACGTTGGTCTTTTAGGAGGAATGATGTTCTATTGTTCATTGTGGTGAACAATAAACTTCTTATATCTTATCATCAGTTTTTACATTTCTTCATTGTAAATGTTTGTGCATTCAATGAATTTGGAATAAAATAAGAACTCTGCCACCAGTATGAAGTTTAAATTTTAGAGGTTAGTGAATTTCAGGAGGAGCACAACAAAAAACATCTCAGTGACAAAAGCAGTGCTTCTATTTTCACAGCTGCACAGAGACAGACATGTTATCTATTTAAGCACATTCCAGTTTACCCGGCTGATTTCT